>NW_015148972.1:187831-231188 GCF_001465965.1 Polistes dominula | reverse complement strand
TTTTTTTTTTTTTTTTTGTAATTTTTAATTAAAAACTTTTAATCATACACACTGTATATTTATTTCTCTTTGATAATTTTATATTTTATTTTATTTTTTTTTTTTTTATGTTTTTTTTTCTTTCTGTATCATAGGATTTTTTGTTGTTGCTATATACGTAACTTATAGGATGGCTCAGTTATCGGGGTGATATTTCACCTGTGAACGAACGGTAGTTGGAAAAATTCGAATCGAAAGGTCTCAGCCAGCTGAAAGAGATAGATTTCACGAAGAATTTCGATGGTGAACCCAAATGTCGACGATCTTTTGGTAAAAAAACGACAGATATATATTATACTTGTATTATAATTTTATATAAAGTGGTGAATAGTAAAATTTTCTATAAACGATGACAATTAATTACAATATTTGTTAAATTTATTTTCTATTTCAAATATTAACAAAAATCTTAGTATTTTCAAAATTACGTGTTTTAATTGGAAGTTTAAAAGAAATTCATAAACAAAAAAATTATATACATATGTATGTATATACTTGCATTATATTTTTATATAAAGGATGAATAGTCAAATTTTCTATAAAAGATACTTGACGATTAACATGTTTAATTAGAAGCTTAAAAAAAAAAAAAAAAAAAATTTAAAAACAAAGAAATTTCAAAATAAAATTTTTAAAATCGTTAAGAAATATTTGATTCGTCTTGTATATTATTTACAAATTGATATGAGGTATTATTGTTGATAGAAAATTATTTTCCATAATGATCATCATCCTACAATTGTATGTTAACAATATTCTCTTTTATTAATTCACCGAATGATTTTCATTCGCACGCGTATAAGCGGTCTTTTCAATTATGAAAATCGATAATACAACGAGAGATAGAGAGAGAAAGAAAGAGAGAAACAATGAGAAAGAGAGAGAGAGATAAATCTGTACGTTTTACATTTCTCTTTATTTAAATATTAATGTTTATTTTTTTTTTATTTTCACCTTTTGGTCATTGTAATAAATGATATTTTGAATAAAAATGTTTTCTAACGTATGTGAACATTTCTGTATATGTTTTTTTATACGTAACACGTGTTTGAGTACTTACAATTAAATGTGTATGTGTAATATGTACATATATCTATGTATATATATATATATGTATGTACATATGTATTTACCTTGATAAATACAYATATACATACATACATACATAGGTGGTTACATTGCCCGTATTTCCACTTCATGTTCTTTGCATCAAACACCGGAGGAATTAATTTTGCATTTGCCAGTGAAAAGCATGTTTTTTCGGAGGGTACAGTTTTTGATTCTTGTGTTTCATATATATATACTCATATAAACACATACATATACTATACATATATATATATATATATAATATATTTTATAACATACACATAAACGTGATCGTGTGATATTTTCTCGTATAGAGAATATGCATTTAAATGAATTATTATTTTATAATGCAAACATTATTTTTCCACTTTCTGCAAATACATTAAAATAAAAAAAAAATAAATATATATAAATAATATGTCCATATATAGTGTATTAGGTTACATAAAAATTTTATAGAATTTAAATACTTTACAGTTGAAAAGTAACCAAATAATATAAAATAACGTTATTATTGTTAATGTTAGTATTGTGAGAGACACATTTTGTGCTTTTTTTTTTTTTAATAAAACATTTTGACCAAAAATTTGAAATTTCACCTCATTTTACAAAATTTTTATGTATTCTCTTGATACATACAAAATTCTTGACATTACTCTTACGAGAAACACAATTGAATTTTCTCCTATTAAAATCATTTTATCCACTTTTCTCGAGAGTAAGGCCATTTTCTCGGTACAGAGAAAGATTCTCTTTCTCTCTCTTTCTCTCTCTCTTGCTCTCAATCTCATTCTCTCATTCTCTGTTTTACTCATTCATTCTTTTTTTTTCCCTTTGAGAATAGTCCTGGTAAAACCAACTGTGCGAAATGTAAAGAAAGAAAGGTGAAGAGTGAAACAAACGAAAGGCATGAGGTGTGTGTGTGTGTGTGTGTGTGTGTGTGTGTGTGGGAATAAAAGAGAATAAAGAGGGAGGGTGGTGAGTAATAGGGGTAGTAGGGAAAGGACTAAGGTACACGTCGTTGTTTCAATTTTTTTTCTTTTCTTTTCTTTCTCTTTGTTTTGTTTTTGTTGGACTCACTTTCTGTTTTGTAGTGGCAGGGGTTGGTGGTTTCCTCTTTTACGATAGAAACTAAAAGTGGGATTGGCAACGTAATGGCTCGTTTGGATTTATACTGATTGAGGATTATGATGAATGTTACTCGTTTGAAGATGATACTTGGATTAGGGATGAATTGCTATCGTTTAAAGGTTTGTTCTAATCGATCTTTTCTTATTTCGATAGATGTTAGAATAAAATGTTTGTCCGTTGTGATAGAACAATCTTTTGACTCCCCTTTTTATTTTTTAAAGGGTAGGAGTGTATTAATTATTGTTTTTTCTTTGTTTAATTTATAAATGTTATAGTCAGAATCGTAATATTGTCGTATTATTACGGTAGTTTAATTTGTTATTATAATATTTACTAATATTAGTATATTATATTTTATATTTAGGTATGTAAGATATTAACAATTGTTTGTAATTAAAAAAAAATTATTATAAAATATTATTTATTTAAATATAAATTATAATATACTAATATGATCAACATTATATTTATATTATATACTATTATACTATTTATATATATATATATATACACAATATTATAATACAAATATAAATTATATTATATACTATATATATTTATATTATTATACTTATGATATAGTTCATATACTAAATATAATATTACTTTATAATATATATATTTATACATATTACCATAACATTTAAATAGTAATTTAATAATATTTAATAGTCTGGCATAAATCAGTATTATATTGTAACACATTTATTATATACAATAACAATATTTTCTATCCTATAAAATATATGCAATATTTAAGAGAGAGAGAAAAAAAAATGAGATAGAGAGATAGACTGAAATATGATATTTGAGATGAGAAAAAAAAATAAAACTCACTCCCCAAAAAAAAGGAACGTGTTAATGTAGTCATGAATGAAATGATGGGAAAGAAAATTTTTTTTTTTCTTTTTTTTTAYTTTTTTTTTTTAATATCATGCATTCCAGATTTTATCATCAAAATTCATTTCTCATTTCGTACTGGTAGGTATATAATATATTAACATATAGATAAGTTATGACTAGTATCAACGTATATGTATATGTATACGTAAATATACCTACTTACATTGACATTCCATGCGTGTAAATGATATGTACAATATACATGTAAATATAGGTATCATCCTAGTTTTCTAACTACGACGAAGAACCAAGACTTCCGTAAAGCGTTTGTGAAAGCGGATCTAAAGCATCGTAGACACGCGATAACCACACCATAGCCATGTATCATCCTAGTTGTACGGTTAAGCCGTGTAACGAGCATGCTTGCTTGCTTGCTTGCTTGCTTGCTTGCTTGTGAGCTCGTGAGCTCGTGATCTGTTGGGTTGTATCTATGGGTACCGGTAGGCCAATTCTATGCCCTTAATCTTTCATACGTTCATCGTATTTTCTATAATCTTTCTTTGTATTTTTTTTCTTTCACACCTATCTATCTATCTGTCTAACTCTGTTTTTATCTTTCATCTTTCTTTTAATACGCAACATCGACATTTACGCCTTGAGCATGTCAATTTTCGAAGAATTTCACCTATGATATATCGTATGTATGGTAGTATAGTACACTTTCGTACTTTGATCTGGCAAATATACTATACAAAATTTTAGAGTTAGGTTTAGTTGATGTTTATATATTTGATTTTATACAAATGATGTAGAAGATATGTTTTTTGGAATCTTACTGAACATAATAACGTTATATTTTATCTTACCGTATACGAATCTTATTATAGATCACAGGAATGATATGTTAAACATCTACACATCGAATTTATTCTCTCTCTCTCTCTTTCTCTCTTTCACTCTAGGTAAGCTTTGGGTATCTGATAGCTTAGCTAGATCCGTAACGAACACGTAATGGATACCATAGAACTCCTTCTGTAAATCTCATATTTCATAATCATTCTTTTATTTTAGTCTTTTTCTTTTCCTTATTTTTTTTTCTTTTTTCTTTTTTTTTAAACTCGTTAATTAATTTTCCTTCGTTGAATTATTATATCTGATCTAAAATAATTCTCCTAACGAATTCCCTCGTACTTACTTTTTTTTTTTCTTAATATTTTATTTCGTCTTGTGTGATCGTCTCGAATATTTTTGTAAAAATATTTCAAGTCTAGAAAAAAAAGAAACATATATATATATATATAGGTACTTTATGGTTTAATAGGTTTCTTAGAAATTGACAAAAAATAATTAAAATTAAACTTATTCTTTGCAATATTTTCGTAATCCTCTAAAAAAAATAAAAAAATATATCCAATTTTTATTCGTTTAAAAAAATGAATTATAATTTAAAAAAAAAAAAGAAAAAATATAACACACACACATACGTGCATAAAATATAAGGTAATATTGTAGTTTATTATTGGCAAAAGAAAAAAACATGAAATAAATAAAATAAAATAATATAAAATAATATAATATCAAATAATGTAAAATAAAATAATATATTGTAAAAATATAAAAAAATATATAAAATAATAATATATAATAAAATAAAAATAAAAAAAAAATAAAAATAGAAAAAAAATAAAATTTCATTTATTCATCTCTATAGAAAAATATTAAAATTTTATTTTAAAGGTATGTTTAAACAAAATTTTAAATTGGAAGCTTTAAAAAGACTTAACCGAATATATACACGTGTATTATTTTATTATTTTTTCTTTTAAGAACGAAAAATATCGAAGGGCCAAAGATCGTTTAAGTGGTCAAGCGAGGCGTACGAATGACATCGTAAAAACCATAAAAAAGAAAAAAGAACAAGAAAAAAAAAAGAAAAGGTTGGTGGTTAAGCCATAAGAGTAGTACACGTAGGGTCGTGGAGCCGAATTTCGAGAGGTCGAAGCCAAGTATTTCTCTGTCGACCTTCCCTATCTTGGCCGGAGGTCCTCCGCGAGTCGACCTCAACTTAGGGGGAGGTGAAAGGAGGGGAAAGGGAGAAGGGAGGGGTCGGGAGGTTAATGCAAACCATTAGTCTCGGAAGCGAAGGGTCGTCGCGACGAAAAAGTGCACTCACCGTGTACTACAAACTTTTGGAAGACCATGTACGTTTCTATATCGTATCTTTATAAGTATATAGAGTATGTACACAAATATCTATACATACATATATGTGTTTGTTTATATGTGTTTATGTAGGTACGTATTATCGTTTGAATGTTCAAGTACTAGAAACAAAACTATTGTAAAAAAATATCGTCAGACACAGTCATAATTCCCATGAAAAATATTCATGGTTTCATCAGTTGATATGTGTAGAACAGTAGACGAAACTGTTTTTGGTCAGCCGGGAATACATTTGACAGATTTCTCCTACTACCTATACTATTCTTTTTTTTAAATTTTTATTTTGTTTCGATTCATTGGTGGTTAGTTCACCGGGCTAAATCCATCATGAAAATTAAAGTCGAAGTTAAAACGTGTGTGTGGTTATATTTTACGAGATCATATTTTGGTATTGCGTGTGTCCTATTCATCGAGATTAAATTGACAAACATAATAAACGTCGAATGAAATATGTCAAAGAAATAAATAACATATAATAATGTATCATAACGTACATATATGTATGATATTTATCTCGGTTCAATAATTATTATAGAAATTTTCCAAATATTATTTATATACCATAAATAATTTCTATAATATATAATATATTATATTATAATATTAAACAAATATTCAGGTTTACGAGAAAGAAATTTCTTTATAATATTATAAATAATATAAATAATAATTACATACAAATTTAATATATAAAAATTTTATAAATAATTTTACAAAATTGTAATTAATTAAATTAAAAAAAAAAAAAAATGTTACATAAAAATATTATAAATAAAATTTATTTAATATAAAAAAATATTCTGTTTAAATATTATTTAATATAAAAGAAATTTATCTTCTTTCGTAAAAAAAAAAAAAATAAATAGCAGATATTTTATTATACATAGTAAAAAAAATATTCACACCGTATAAATAAAAAGTCAGTGAGATTTGTAATCTTACAATTTCATGTAACCTGACACTTGAGAATTTGGAAAGATGTGATAGTTCGTTCCACGTGCTTGGATGCTCGTTTTTAAAAAGATTCTTTCTCAAATACTCTTATTTTCTTTATTTATTTTTCTATGTATATCTTTCGTTTTTATTTAGTTTTTTTTCTTCTCTTTTTCTCTCTCTCTCTCTCTCTCTCTCTCTCTCTCTCTCTCTCTTGTAGTTTTCCTCCGACACGCGAGCTTGAACTTTTACGGTCGATCTCGTCCCGTCGAGATGGAGAGTTCGAATGTTCCATTTTCCTCTAAACGAAAAACCCTGTCCTTGTATATAAGCGAAAGAGTTTTATCGGAAGCTCGTCGCTTTTCCACGCCAAGCTTTTCCTGCTTTTCTTCCTTCCTTCCTTCCTTCCTTTTCCTTTCCCCTTCCACCACCATCCTCCTCCTCCTCCTCCTACTACTCTTCCTGTTGCTGTTCCATCTTCTTTCCGCCCTTCACTTTTTTCCTTTCTCGCACCTATTTCCAAGGACGTTTCAATTTGTTGAGCTTTCTTCCATCCCTAACAGCTTTGCCACGCGTCGTTCGTTCTATGCGATTTTTAATTTATTTTATTTTTTCTCTTTTTTTTTTTTCACTACTCCTTTTTGCTTCTTTATAATTTTCTTCTTTTTTTTGTACAAATATATATTGTAGCAAAATTAAAAAATACTCGGTTGGATGAACATAATGAAGATATTAAATAAGAAATAGGAAGAAGAAGTAAAAAAAGGGGATACAGGGATACAATTTTTGATAGGGGTTTGTAGAAATTAAATAGGGGGATGCAAAAGGGAAATATAAATGTGAAGAATAAGATTATAGGGAAGATTTTAATTGTTTAAAATGTTTTAGATTTAAATTTGTTTTAAAATCTACCTAAAAGTGTTGAAAACATAATGTTGCATAGTTGTAGTTATATATAAATTAATATAGTATATAAATAGTATATACTAATTTAGTAGTATAGTATAACTTATACTTTAGCTTACTATACTACTATACTATAGTTCTACTACTAATTTAGTAGTATAGTATATAATAAAATAGTATATAAATATATAAATTCAAGTATATAGTATTATATAAATTAAAACAAAATTTCTTTAATGTTCGTATCAAAGTTATTAA
The DNA here is from genome assembly GCF_001465965.1 of Polistes dominula. The sequence continues at coordinate 223,766 of NW_015148972.1, read as the reverse complement.
ATAAAATCAAATTCATTTATTATCAATTAACGTAATATAAATTAAAATAAATATTTATCTATATATTATTATCTTCAAAATTTAATAAAAATTATTGATAATATTATAATAATTGAATTTTCATTGTAGTTTTTGCAATCATTCGCAAAATTTTTGGTGACATTTTCGTACAACTTCTACGAATTAGCCAAGAAAAATTTGGTTATTTCTCTACTTTCTTTTCTTTTTTTTCTTTTTTTACTTACGAAGGAGCCAACCAATCGCTCCCGTAGAACGTCAGGACGATTCCGAGGAGTAGTAGACGCGCGTGTCCAATCGGATTACGGGATAAGGCAGCGAGGTAGGATATTATGAGCGTTGATTCAGGATTAGCCGATGTGAAATGAAAAATTGCGGTCGAATGCGTGGGACGAAGTACCGCCTTTAGTATCTATGACGTCGGATAAAAGTATTAATAATGTGAAGTATATATATATACATATATAAATTTTGTGTGTGTGTGTGTGTGTAAAAGAACCGAAACGAATACGTGTATGCAACTATGTGCACGGTTGAGTTGAGGTCAAATGAGTAATGTCAACATCTGTTCTCGTAATTCAATTTTTAAATAATTCATAATAAATATTATCATATTATTTGTTCATTAAAATATTCCTCAATAATTCGTATTAATATTATTTATAACATATTATATCGTTTCAAGGTTTTTTTTTATAGAATATTAATTATTAATTATTAATTATCGATAAAAATTCGATATAAATCTACACGGTAGGTCCGTAATAAATTTAATAATCTTTTTTTTCTTTGCTTCTTTTTTTTTTTTTTTTATCGTAATAAAAGAAATAATTATTTCACATAAAATATATGCCGAGATATTATAACAGGGACAAAAAAAAAATTTAATTATCGCGAGATATTGGATTAAACGTTTTACGAGAATTTTCCATTAGTTAAACAATATTCGTGATGTATCAATTTTACGTGACACAACATTTTCTTCTTTACAAATTTCAAGCTATATTACTATTACAGGACTTTCCAGTGGGTTTCCAGGAGAGAAATTTCAGTTAAATTCGAAATTTAGACGAAGTAATTAGTAGAGAGACAGAGAGACGAAGATAGAAATAGAAATAGAGTGAAATAGGGATAGATAATGTATGTGTGTGTGTGTGTGAGATAGAGAGAGAGAGAAAGAGAAATATGCGAGGATAGAAGAGAAGAGGATCCTAACGGATATAATCTTACTCGATGGTTCAACGCAACTACTCATTTCGTGTTTGAAACTGTACTGTGATGTGAACGATATGAAAAGGAATTTCACGAAACTTTGTATATTTTAGTTAAACGCTTCTTCGAACGTTGACCACGATACCTGAAATATTCGTTAGGAGTTTATTGTTATATATATATTTTATCCTAATTTTTATAACACAAGTTTATATATATATAATAATAATACTTTATATAATATAATACTTCAATTTTTATACAATAGTATTATACTATATAATATAATATACCATACTACTATACTACTATAATATATACTACAACTAATATAATATATTATACTACTAATTATATATATTAGGTAGAATCATAAAAAACTTCCGTTTTTATGAGACAAAGAATAGCGTTTCTGCCACTAATAAGTGCACGACACTTTTCATGGTGTTTTTTTTTTGCACTCTTTATATTTGTTGGACGTATTTATTGAATTTTGCTCCAATATTATCTTTAAAAGGTTCGTCAAAGTTGGAAAGATGTCCTGCACACGGTTCGTCTATTAAGGTCGTATCTCCAGAACGGAATTTTACAAACCAATTTTTGACTGCTCTATTAGTTATTAATCCTGCACCGTATACGCTGCATATTTTTTCAGCTGCCACTTTAGTGCTATTGCCTTGTTTAAATTCTTAAAGCATTACATGTCGAATATGCACTTTTTACTATCCATTTCAAAAGTTAAGAAAAACTGTTAAATGTAACATTGATTACATAAAAAAGTTGACAGAAGACTAACTGAATTCTCATCTATACAGTGATATCAAAAATTCGTTTGTTTCGGTGATTTATAGAAGGTAAATACGAAAAATAGATTCTACATAGACGCATCGGAAGTTACTTATGACTCGACCTAATAATTATTTGTTTTAACTTGCTATATAGGATAGTTTTTATCGCTATTACTTTGTATTTTTTATTTCTAATTTAAGAATTTATTATTTAGAGGTTATCTAGGTCTTTAGGAACTACAAATTTTCAATAGATGGCACTGTATTACAATTCAATTAATTCCATTTTTTTTTCAGATTTACATACAACATAACAAACCTTACTTTTTATGTTTTTTCTAGTATCATTATTTTATGTACTCCATTCTAATTGTAATATTATTTTGTGCGTTGTTATAATTTCCTAAATAATTTAGAATTATATTAATAGTATTATTAAAAATATTATTATWATAATAGTAAGGTATATTAATTTTGATTGAATAGCAAACAACCCTTATACTGTTTATCTTTACAAATTTTGATTAGATTTATGATACTTATACGAATTAACCATGATATCAAATAATCCCCTTATAAAATAGATTAATTTTTTGTTTATAAACGCATATTTCATACGCATTTATACGACTCATACATAATCTTATGATAATATCTATTTGATCAAAATATATCTTATTATTATTATTATTATTATTATTATTTTTTTTTTTTAAAATAATAATTGATCAGATCATCTAAATTTATATTGGATATCACCTTAAATGGTACGACGACAACGATGTTAAAACGATCGAATAAATGATCTAACTATCTAACGATCTAACTATCTATCTAACGATCTAATCGATCGATCGATCGATCGATTCTCGAGGGAAGAACTTTTTTCAGAGACTTTTCAATTTCCTTGATCGTACATCGAGCATGTTGTATAAGTGTGTCTTCTACTTTCCCCTTTCCTCCTTCTTTCTTTCACCCCTATTATCCCCTTCCTGTCTCGACCCAACCCCCCTCCCACCCTCCCTCTCTCCTCCTTTGTTTTACATAATTACGCATTATATAGTCGAGACGAAACGACTCTTGCAATTTTTCACGCTGCGGACGACGGGTGTGCAGTGTAAAAGGTGCACCAACCTTCGCTCGTTACTCATGTAACATTCATTATATTCCCTCGTCCTCGATTAAATGCAACGATCCTGGTGTAGCTGCCATATCCGGCAAGGAAGGATGCTCCTGTTTCTTATTTTTTCTAGTTTTTTCTTTTTTTTTAATATTTTTTTTTTTTAAATCATCCTCTAGTACATTTATCTTTCTTTCTTTCTTCCATTATTTCTCGTATTTTTTCATCGAATTATAAAACTGGGGAAAAAGTGTGATTAAAATGAAATAAATGTTTGTGTTCACGTTAAGATTTTTTTTTGTGCTTTTTTTTTTCTTTCTTTAGAAATCATAATTGATCGTTTTAATGAACATGTGAAAGTTTGATCACATTTTGAAATCAAAAACAATGAAACAAATTTAATCAAAAAACGAAATTTGATAATATTACTGTTGTATAAATTATTAAACATTGATAGATGTAAAATATATAAACATAAATTTATACGTATATATGTATAGGTATATTATATGTATATAAGTGTGCGTGTATACGTTTGCATAAGACGAGAATGACCTAAGGCTATGTTCATATACGAAACTTTGCAAAAGCTTCTCTCTCTCTCTCTCTCTCTCTCTTTCTCTTACACATACATACGTTCTCATTTTACTCTCATCCCACCCTCTCTCTCTCTCTCTCTCACTTTCTTTGTTTACAAAAGGTTCAAACATTTGTCGGGATAGTACCGACGACATTATCACAATCCTTGTCTTCGTACTCTAACGATATCATCCAACCTGGTCTTGAGATTATCCGTCAATATTGAACGTTAGGCCAGAATGGACAGATTGTAGTGAATAACCCCGTGATAAGCCGCGTTACGAACATCAACGAACATCCATAACATCATATGCTGTCTTAACCCTTTGTTAAATCACCAGAAAATACAATAATACTAATATCTTACCAAAGTAATTTTCTTTCCAAGATATTTATTAAAAAGAAATTTGATAAGTTTGTAATATATATTTATACTATTGGGTTGGTAAGTAAATGATTGCGAATTTTGTTAATAGATGGTTTTTTAAAATCAGCAATGAATTAGTTGCCAACCTAATAGGAATGCTTCGGTCACGCGTTGCTGTGCTTTTGTTATCAAATATTGATTTAATATAATTCTAAACTATTTAATAAATTATAACAACCCACAAAATAATACCACAATTTGAATGGAATATATAAAATAATAATACACGAAAAATAGAAAAAGTAAGGTTATGTCATATGTAAACTCTGAAAAATAAACGTGAAATAATTGAATTGTAATACAATGCCATCTATTGAGAACTTACAGTACTTATAATTATTAATTTTTTTTATCATTAGTCAAAGTAGCTGGATTGTAAAAGTGATCCTAATTATTTTTAAGTAGTTTAATTAAATATATTAAATATATTCAGTCCAATTAAACATATAAAATATATAAAATATACAAGTCCAAAATTAAATATAAAATTGCATTTGTATTTTTTTTTTGTATCTTTTTGATTACACGCATGTATATTTCAGTCCCTTAATCGTGTTTATTAATTAATTAATTTATTTATATTTTTAGAACATTTTTGTAAAATATTACAATAACACAACTTAGTATCTTAAAAATACTATAAAACCACTTAAAAAGAATATTTCTATCACAAAAAGTTGAACTTGTACTTTGGAAACAACAATGATTAAGAACAAATGGTTGATTTAAACAAATGAACAAAGAGAAAAACGATTTTCCATAGAATAATTTCATCGAATAACTAACATCAATTACGTGCAAGTAGTAGTTTCTCTCATCTAACTTGTTAAAGAAATTTGTAAGCAAGGGTTGTTTTCTTTTAAATAAGAGAAGTACATTATTCGTAAAAGTTTAAGTAAACTTGAAATCGGTCAAATGTTGAACGAACGGATAAACGAAGGAAATAAAAAAGAAAAGAAATAAACTAGAGAAGGAAAGGAAAGGAAATGCGAATTCGTTTCGTGAACGAAAAAAGGGGTGCAATAATTTTTGCGATCGAGCGTGCCACGATCAAAGGGTACTATTGATCAAAAGGTAGAAGGGGGGGGAAAAAAAGGTTTGAAGGTAAGAGAGATGTGAAAGGAGAGTAGTAAAAGTAGTGGGACGGCTTTATCGCTCGTACAATCTTGGAATAATAAATAGAATGCTAGGGATACGGTAGTTGACACAATCCCAAGGTTATCGATGCTTAAACAAGACAACCTTTAATACTAAACGAAAAATAATAATATTACGAATTTTTACTAATTCTATTATTTTTATGCACCCATATAATATATATATAATTATATAATAAACAAAAAGAAAGTATTTTAATTTATTAAAAGATTACTTTTGTTATAATAATTGTTATTTATTTTTTAATTAATTCAAAGTATTTTAAATATTAGTATCACGCAAATATTAAATTAATATTTAATAATAAATATTATTTTATTTAATAATAATTATAATTAATATAAATTTTTTAATTTAATTTAATATTTTACTTTAATTATTTAATATAATAATTATTACATCTAATATTTATTATTATTTAATATATTTTAAATGTTAAATTAATATAATATTAATTAAAAATAATAAATAATATTAAATTAATTTTTTTTATATTTTTACAAATTAATAGTAAAATTTTCATTTGATTTGTTTTCATAGTTTTTTTTTTTTTTTTTTTATAGACGAATATATGAACTATCAAAACTATATTGTTTGTATATACGTTTTAATTATTTTATATTTATAGTTAAAAATATCAATTGTTTAAGTAATCGTCTAAAAGGAAATTAGATGGTGTTCACGTGTGTACGGTCAATTATGCATTTCATGGAGAATTTAGTTCTCATCCTGCTTGTGGATGGATTTTACGCTTTAATAAGCTTTATTAGTCATTAATCATGAAATATAAGCTTCATACGTGTCATTCTATATTTAAAGTCAAATTTGAAGAAGACCTACTTTAAAAGTTAAATGATTATTATAGAATGACAATGGTCAGTCCAATAAAGATTTTCAAGAAGATGGTACATTGAACTCACATTCTATGATTTTACTTATAATTGGACATATCTCGTACTCACACATACACACATAACACTAGTACCTTTAATAAATTTGCCATTATGAATTCATTTAATTCTATTTTCACTTTGTTTCATAAAATATTTCTATCGTTACCTATCCACCTATCAATGAAGTTTCATTTGTAAAAAAAAAAATGTTCCAATTTAATTAAACATGAAACGAAGTAGTCTAAAGTTTTCTAGCAATAGTAACAAAAATATTCGTCTATACTATTATGAGTTTGTATGTAACATTATATCAATGTATCTATGTATTGAGTTTAAGGTAGCTTTGTAGAAACGATATCAAAGATGACTAGTGTTAGTCTATGTCGTCATAGGGAAAAGCTTCAATATTCGATCCGCGTTATTCGATCAGGTACGAGCATCGGTGACATTGCAAACCATCTATTTGCTCTTTACCAAAACAGATTTGATTAACATCGGTTCGGTTATATCCCAACGCTATGACACTCGATCTTGTTCTCTCCTTCTACTTCGAACATTTTGTACGTTTCAAATCATTTTCAATGAAAATTCATAAACTTTCTCTAAAAATAGCAATTAAAAAAGAAATTCAAAACTTTCGAATCAGAAATAGAGTGTAGAAGAAAAATGCATTTATGATAGAAAAAGTAATTTTTATTCTCTCTAAAAATAAAAATCTAGTATGAAATAAAATAAATTGAATTTGTTAAAGATAATTTGTCGATTGATAAAAAAATAAAAATTAAGAATAAAAAGATGGGTTTCAAAAGTTACATTTATTTGTCGATCGATCAATAGATAGATCGATAGATCGATAGATAGATACGAGTTCGAAAAGTAGAAGAGAAAATTCAGAGAATGAACCGGGAAGTCATTTTTTTTCCTAGCGTGTGTCGTTCGGATTCGCACGAAACGAAAACCGCATCCCGAGGCATGGTATTAGGTATATATATATATAGTTATAGGTATATATATATATATAGTTATAGATATATATATATATATATATATATATATATATATATATATAGATATAGGTAACACACAACGCATAAATCTTTGGTGGCTGTACGTAGGGAGAACTCGGTAGTGTTCCCCCCCGTTCCCGATCGTAAAATATTTCACCTCTGGAAACGTGCACGCTCGCGTCCGTTCCACCACGTTTAAGAGAGGGTTGCTGCTGCTGCTGCTGTTGCTGTTTCTGCCAGCCTATCTCGATTCTCTCTCTCTCTCTCTCTCTCTCTCTTTCTCTCTCTCCATAGAGGTTTAATAACGCGTAACTTATGCGAGAATGCTCAGAGAAATAGAGAGATACCTATCGATGCCACGAGAAACTGCTTAAAATGATATAGAATGAAATAAAAGAAATTCAACGTATGAGAAACAAAGATACATGAGATGAATAAATGAGAAAAAGAAAGAGGAAAAGTGAGATTGATAAATGGAGTTAAAAAAAAAAAAAAAAATGGTTAATTAAAGAAAGAGTTAAGAGAACACTGAGAAATAGAGAGAGAAAAATATATGTACTTATATATATATATATATATAGTATAGTAGTATAGTATAGTATATATATTACATTATAATATATTATAGTATATTATATTATATACATATATTTATATATAGGATGCTCCGGCCACGCGTTGTGTTGTGGTTTTGTTATAAAATATTAATTTAATATAATTATAAACTATTTAGTAAATTATAACAACACACACACACACACAAATAGAAAAAGTAAGGTTATGTCGTATCTAAATTAAAATAATTTAATTGCAATACACCGCCATCTATTGAAAATTTACAGTACCTACAGACCTAGATAACCTTACACTAATAAATCCTTAAATTAGCAATAAAAAATTGAAATAAACGTGAAAAAACTATCCTATATTCTAAGTAAAAAAAAATCACACAAAATAAATCAAATTTTATTAAAATCGGTTGAGTAATTTCGGAATTATTTGTGGACAAACATATTGTGACACTGAATTTTTCTATATGAAGCCATGCTACTTGACCAAATGAACCGTTTTTTTTTCATTTTCTCTTAAAATTATTTATTTCAATTGTTATTTTTAATTGCAATAGGAATTATGATTTTTTTTTATAGGATTGTAATATCATATTTTAAAAAACAACTGTATAGACAGATAGAGGAAGATTAGAATCACACCAAGTGTGTTTAATTTAACATTCTAGACTATCTTCCTCAGCATCTGTGCGTTATATCTTCCCGTTTTCTGTCTCTCTTACTCTCTCTCTCTCTCTCTCTCTCTCTATCAGTTGGTATTAGTTTCCCTTTTCCGAAGACAAACGTGTTCCCTCGTGTTAATGAAAAAGGTTTGAAACGTTGAACGAACTGAACATCCAGAAAGCCTAACATACATAATATGTATACAGGGTTGTTCGTATGAAATCGAAACAAACATTTTTTTAACATCATTATCATCCTCATATTTATTTTATTGTCCTTGCCAAAAAAGAAAAAAAAAAAAAGATTGAAATTAAGGTATATTCAAGAAAAGATGATAGATATGAAGATAAAATAATATTCGTTCGTTTAAAAACAAAAATAAAAAATAATTTGATACGTTTATATTAAAATTTATTAAATAATATTATGATAAAAAAAAAAAAAAGCTGAATAAAAAGTTGTGAAGGATTAAAATTATTTCATAGGTGGGAGGGAAAGAAAAGTTTATTGAAATGTTTCACCCAGTAGATTATATTCATTATCGAACTGAACGAAACCGTCCTCTGTGCTTTTCTACGATTAATTTCGAGACTACCGTTTGGAAATACCACGAACGATGATATACACAGAGACGAAGGGTACCCTTTAAACAGCCCTTTTGCAAATCCTTTGCAGTAGCTTGGATATTTTATGCTCGTTTTTCAATGTACGTACAGTACATACATTTACTTGCTTATCTCTCTTTCTCACTCTCTCTCTCTCTCTCTCTCTCTTTTTCTTGTCTCTCTGTGTTCTCTCTCTCTATGTTATACGTTTGTATAGGTAGATTCATTCACCATTTTCAACGTCTCTAAAGAGTCTGCTATAATTATTCCTTTTGAATTTAACAGCTTCTTCCTTCGGATCATCGATTTTCGATAGCTTTGATACTTTCCCTTTTTTTTCTTTTTTTTACTTTTTCTTCTTCTTTTATATCCTCTCGCTCAATCATCCTTTTTTTTTATTTTGTTTTTGTTTTTCTATTTATCTGTTACTTTGAAATGAATAACGAGATTCAATATGGCGAATGAGATATACTAAAAGGTAATAAAATATAAAACAAACCTCTCTCTCTCTCTCTCTCTCTCTCTCATTGTGTTGTATTTTTGTTGTTTGCTTTTTTGTAATCACAGATTTAATTATTAATTAATTAAATATAGAATGATTAATACGTTTGTTTTATTTTTTGTTCGTGTTTGTTATCCTCAATTCATTTTAGCTTTTCATGATGATTTTTTTTTATTTCTTTTACTTTTCTTTCTTTCTTTATAACATTAACATACGTCAGGACGTGGCAATTAAATTAAAAAGATATTTTCTTTTAACCGACTCTTTTTTAACCTTCTGTAAGCATTTTGAAAGATCTTACACAGATGTTAAAACTAACGCATCACCGGTGTTCTCGTTTCGTTTCGTTTCATTTCGTTTCGTTTTATTTCGGAAAGTAGTAAGTAAATATTTGTTTTTTTGCTTTTTTTTTTTTTTTTTTTTTTTTTTATTTTGTTTAAACAAGAACAGTTGTAGAAAGAAAATGAAATGAGTAGGAGTAAGAAAGAGGTAGGAGGTGAGAGGGATGAGGAAAAAGAGAAAGAAGAAGTTGAAAAGGAAGAAGAAGATGAAGATGAAGAAGTAAAAGATAGTATTCCTTAGAGAAAAGGAAAAATATCTGGTAGATGCCGCTATATAGACTTAACGAAAAATTACTACGATAACTTTGTCTGGCAAGTTAACGATTTATAGGTTACGTTTTCTTCTCTAAATTGCACTAAAGCAAAGAACGTTTCCTACGATTAATCTTTCGCATCTTACATAACTACTACTGAGATAATAGAAAATTTTTTTCTTTTTTTTTCATATATATATATATAATTGCAATAAATTTGATTATGAACGATGGACAACAAGACGCCATGTTTCTTTTTCTTTATCTTCTGGTGTATAAAAATATTTTCTAAAATATAATATGAATATTACATGTATTTATTAATTTGATATCGTAAATATGATTCATAAAGATACACAAGGTTACTTGTAAGCTTCCTAGGAAATCTTTACGAGATAGAAACGATCTGCGTGAAATTTTCTAACCTCATCTCCAAGGGAATATCGTAGGTAACTTTACCGCACTTAATTCCGTTACTAATTTACAGCGACGTAATGCGGATATTAACGTCTAACCATTTTAATCGAACAATTTTCTTTAATGTTGACAAAAAATGAAAAATATAGACTAAATATAATATGTATATATATATATTAATAAGTAATATTAAATAAGTAATAAATAATATTAATATAATAAGTAATATTGAAAATTTGTAGTAATTTATATATATATATATATAAAAAAAAAACACTAGAATGCTCAAAAATTGTTAATAAATATATTTAATATTATTTATTATATAATTATTTAATTTTATAATTTTTATATATATTTTATATAATTTATATAATAATTTTTTGTGTGTGTAAAATATATTTCTAATATATATATATAAAATAAAATTATGCATAGAGTATTTTATTGAGTAAAATATTTCAATAAATGTTACCCCAATTATTTCTTTTATTTTTTGTTGTTGATAATTTCAATATTACTTATTGGTAAATCCTTACACATACACAAATTTATAAATAAAATTTTGTACCGATCTGAAATAAGTTTATGAATCGTTCCTAAAGGATTTTCTACGAGCGTACCTTTCGGCAATAAAATTCAAACGACCGAGTTATTGGTTAACACATATAAATCTTTAACTTTAATGTTCTTCCCAAGTATTTTAGAATCGTCTTCGGCAATTTATATTTTCACAATACATACCCTCTATCTTCTACTATTACTACTACTACTATGTTAGGGGAAGGGGTGGGGGTGGCAATTAGCGGATTTATCGGTGACGTCGATCGAAAGGAAAAAAAAAAGTAGAAAAAAAAAAACGAGAATCCAAAAAAAGAAAAAAAAAAACGAACGAACCGAACGAACGTACAAATAAACAGAAACAAAAAAAAAAGAAAAAAATACACGAATCGTTCTCATTCGTCCTACGATTTCGTATGTGTTTTCTAATCAACGTGTATACCCCGGGTCTTGACTTTCTCGTTTCAATCGAGTTTATTCAGCTACGAGTGGAAAAAGACACACACCTAACTGTTTACTACTTCATATATATATATACACACTATCTAGTACTCTTATACAAGGACAACGTGTCCTGCATTTATCATCAAACATTTCCACTACCGATTCGTATCGGAAATTAATCCATCTGATTTCAAACTGTCGTTCAGATAAGGGTCAGGACGTGTACACTAATTTGTATTATACGATATAACATATATATATATATATATATTATTAATTATTATTATTTTTTATTATTATTTATTATATATTTATATAATAATATATAATTAATTTTAATTAATTTTATTATTAATTATTATATTTTTATTAATATATTTTTTTAATTATTTAATTAAATTTTAATTATTTTATATTATATAATTTTTTAATTAATATAAAATTATTTATAATATATAATATATAATATATATGCATATATTATATTATATATTATAAATGAAATACCACCACCATCCACCACCACCAATTAATATAAATATAAATAAATATATAAATAATTAAAAGGAATATTAGTTGAAATAATTGATTTGTTAATTTAATATCAAATAACAATGTGAAATACTTTCAAATGAACCGATTAGAAACCTTTGCCCTTTTACATGGCATCACTCGATCAGGATGTAACAGTGGTTATACTGGTTTTAGTGGTAATGGTTGACACAGCGGGTGGGTAATATTATGTTACCGCAGGATTATTAAATTTTAATCTGACCGCGTCCATCTCTCACGTGCTAGCAGGACCCCTCGTGGTGCCTGAAACACGTTGCTTGATCCTTTGTCTCAATTTTTTGTTTATTTTTTGGGTTCATCTTCTCTCTCTTTTACTCTCCTTTTTCGTTTTCATGTTTCTTTTTTTTTCTGGTTACTGTAATGTGACTTTTGATATGACAGAATCACACGACGAGAGGGTCTCGAAAGTTTTAATAATGAATTAATTAATATCAATTAATGTCAAATAATATGTCTCGTAAATAATTTACTTTTTTTGAAGTGAAAACTTCTTTAGAATGGGAGTGATCTGAAAAGTAAATAAACGGAAACGGAACTATGTAACGAAGCCATGAAACGGCTGCTATACTAAATAATGAGAGAAAAAGAGACAAACATAGGATTTAGACTGCGAGAGAATGAGACGGGATATAGCTATACAGTTTTTCCTATTCTCGGTCTCCTCTTTATGCTATTCTTCGTAGTTATCGCTTCTGGTTGTATATGTGTGTGTTTGAGTGCGACTGCATACTACAAAGCGTAAACACACATATTCTTTCGATACTCGAAATGTTTGTAGGTAGGAGCGATAGAGGGGTAAAAGAATAAACAGAGATAAGCACGTAGGTATGCGACAATAGTATAAGGTCCAAACGAATCGACGGTCGACATAAACAATGAAGGTGCGTGGTATGTTTTTTTTTTTTATCAAAAATGTCATTTTTTTTCTACTTTTTTTTATTATTTCTATTTTTTCTAAAGACCCTACGGACTTATCGGAAAGACCCTACGGACTTATCGGAAAGACCCTACGGACTTATCGGAACCGCCCTACGGACTTATCGGAAAGACCCTACGGACTTATCGGAAAAAATCCTGACTACTTTTCAGAAAAAACCTCACTACTTTTCGGAAAAAACCTCATTACTTTTCGGAAAAAACCTCATTACTTTTCGGAAAAAACCTTACTACTTTTCGGGAAAAACTTTACTATAGAGGTGTTTTCTACACTAACAGAGGTGTTTAGTTACCATGCATTTTTTATTTACCAGAAGCAACTCGTCTCATTTCTTTGAATTGAGAACTTGCTTGCTGTGTAATATGTTATCTATTTATATGTGTTTTCAATAAAATGTATAATAATTTTTGAATGTGATAACATGAATATAATAATAATATTATAACAAATAAACCCGACAATTATCCTACTCCTGATATTCTGCAGTCGTCTCTTTCTCTCGAAACTTAGTTTTTCGAAGGTTTCACTTCTAACACGTGTGATCTGCCCACATGATATTTTTTATTAATAATTAATTATTAAATATTTATTACAATTTTTCTGATATTTGATATTATTAAAAGTAAAATAATAATTTGTATATCTTTAATATCAAACCAAACAATTTTAATTGTAATTTTAATTTTTATAATAATTTATATTGTGTTTAAAATATTTAATAAATTTTTATTATAATTATTTATTTATTTTATTTTATAATTTAATTTTTTGTATATTGTGTTTAAAGTGTGTTTCATAAATTTTATTATATTATTATTTATTTATTTAGTATTTTTTAATTTATTATTTTTATTTTATTATTTTTTAATTTAATATTCTTAAATAAATATATTAATATATGTGAAGTGTTTTTTCTTATATTAAATATAATTCAGTTTACTGTTACTACATAAATTACATGATCTCATTTCGTTGGTTGTTTTTAGGTGTGTTGGGAAATTGTCCTCTGGTGCAACCACCAGAATGGGGTGCGGTACGAGAAAGGGTCCTCGAAGACGGTACTCTACAGACCGTATATTCCTGCGAGGAAGGTCGCAGACTAAGAGGACACAAGGTAGCCACTTGTACGTTGAACGGTTGGGATCATCCCGTACCCAAGTGCGTACTTTTAGGTAAGTTGGAATAATTATGACCTCAGCCATTGTCCAAGCTTTCCGACAATTATTTAAGCAAAATGACCTCGAACAAAGACCTCAAAAGGCTTCCTTGAATTAAATTATTATTTGCTTGACCTTTTCTACCAACCTTCTAAGAATTTCAACTTATTTATATATTTCATGTTCTTTATCCAGACACAAAGTGTGAAAATAATAATTTTTAATATTATTATCATTATTACTTATTTTAGATAAAAAATTTTTTATTGGATATTATTTTATTGGGGGGAAGATAAAGGGAAGAGGGTTCATCGGTGACTCACATGGAATTTAATTTAAATTACTAAACAATTAAATTAAATTAATTTTAATACAAGAAATTTTCGATAATATTTGAATAATATTTAAATAATAAATATTATACATGTGTATATTTGTTCTTGATAAATATAAAAAATACAATAATATCATCTTACACGTGAATCGTTGAAAAGATAAAATTTTTACTTAAACAAATACATAAAATTATGGAGAACTATCGCACTGCTCTTTTAAAATATTTTAAAATTCATTTTTTTTTTCCTTGTTTTATCATAATTTTTATTCTCCGCGAATGAACTTATAAAAATAAAACGAAAGACGTAAAAACGTTGAAAGTATTTCATTTATATTTTCAGAAAAATTCACAGTCATTTTTATATTTCGCAGAGAAAGAAAAAAGAAAAAAAAAAAAAAAAAAAAAAAAAAAAAAAAACAAAAAATATTCGTAGCTTTACAGGAACTGTATTAAACTAAATAGATTTTCTTGAGTTTTTTTTTCTCTCTCTTTTTTTTATTTTTTTTTTTTTTATATATAACTCAATGCATATTAAATGAGATAGAAATTGCGTTTCGTAGATGAAAAGAAATATAATGTTAATTTTAATCGACTAAAAGTCCTGTATAAAATATATTTCTGTGTGTATACGTTAACTATGGATGAAATATAAAACAAACAACAGAGAGAGACAGAGAGAGAGAGGAAATAGTTTATTTTTTTTTCTTTTTGCGAGATGCATTCGCGAATAGAAGGTATTTGTGTAGGCGAGCGCAAACATTTAAAATCCGGTTCTAAGCTTTTTCATTGAGCCTCTCTGCGATTCATCCTGATGGACGGGCTTTAACCGCTTGTGGATTCTCTCGTATCAAACCACAGTGAAAAGATAAAAAGAGAAAGTGAGAGTCAGTGTGAGAAATAAAGATAGAGAGAGAGAGAGAGAGAGAGAGAGAGAGAGAGAGAGGGGGGCGGGAGAGAGAGAGAATGAGAGTCATAAACTCCGGATTTCCTTTCTAGTGGGGGAGTAGTCCTTAACGGGGGATACGAAATTCATATATAAAAATGAAAAAAAAAAAAGAAAAAAAAAAGGAAAAATGTACATAAATGAGAGTTGAGATAAAAGTAAATATTATATCTTTCTCTCTCTCTCTCTCTCTCTCTCTCTCTGACTGTTTCTTTCTCTATGTTTCTGTTTAAAAGTATACAAGTAAAAAAGAAATGGAATATTTTGATTACCATTCATACGATACTTTAAAATATTCGTAATAGCTTGATAAGAAATATCCAAATATTACAAATATGTTTTGTCCATTATCGTAAGTAAAAAAATATCTCGAATGTTTTTGTTTTTATCGAATAATAATAATGTATAATAATTTTAATATATACAATTGCATTCGAGATATTATTGTTAAAACATTCGAGACCACAACATTTTTTTTTTCGAACACGGTTTAAGGTGCCATATCTTTTTTTTTTTTAATTATATTGCCAATTTTACAATGCCAAATTATTTGGTTTTTTTTATAGTTTAAAGATAGTATTTATACAAAAAAAAAAAAAAATGTTTTATTTTAACGTATATTTTCCTCAAAATAATTGATAATAGCTAAATATGATTGCACGTATGTGTACACTAGTGCAAGTGGTATCGATTGGGTTAAATAAGAAAATAAAAAAAAAAAAAAATAATATTATATTAATATAAATAATTAGCAATGAACTTTCAAGTTCGTAATGTTAATTAATTAATTAATAATAATAATAATAATAATAATAATATTATAAATAATTACAAAATATTATTATTCGATGATAATGAAATAAATTTGATGCTCTATATTTCTATATTATTATTTTTACAGTTAATTATTATCATACGTATAATATATTACAATTGGAATAAAAATAATATAAAAAATATAGAATTAACAAATATTAGAATTAAAAATTAAAAAAATATACAATTAAAAATATAAGAATTGAAAATTAAAAAAATATACAATTAAAAATATTAGAATTGAAAATTAAAAAAATATATATGTAGAATTAAAAATATTAGAATTAAAAATGAAAAAAATTTGAATTTAAAAAATTTATTTAAATAAAACAAATATTTAAAAATAATATAAATATTATATATAATATTATATAATTTTAATTCATTATATTACCATTAACATTAATAAACTCTTTAAATATATATTTTATAATATGTTTTATTCGATTATCGAGATAAATAAATAAATAAATAAATTAAAAAAAAAAGGATAAATATGATACGAAAAAAGCTTTTGAGAATACGTAAAAATATTGTGTGTAATATATTGTAAGATTTAAACCGCGAGTCTATTCGTTCATTTCAACGTCGAATAAGATGGACGGAATAGTGGAGAAGAAGAAAGTAGAAATGGAAAAAGAGTGAAGGGTGAAGGGTGTGGGTAGTTGGTAGGTATCTTCGATGCTGGTTGAAGCATCCGAGAGCCAGGAAAAAGGTTGTGTTGGGGAACGATGACGAATTGCTCTTTCGTAGCTCGTGCGACACCTCCCTGGGGGCCCTTCTTCGTGTGAGGACCCTTTTTGAAAAGAAACGCGACGTTACGCGAAATCCTTCCTTCCTTCCTTCCTTCCTTGCTACAATGTTTTTTCTTTCTTATTTTTTATTTTTTTCTTCATCTTCTTTTACTTCCCTTTTTCCTTACTTCATTCTCGTAAATAAGGGCCGGCGTGGATCTTTAAAGGGAAAGGGATTTCGTTGTGATTTATAGTCGGTGTCTCGCGTGCCGTAGTTGCGTTCGACACAACCGAGACATTTCTTTTCCTTACTCTCTCCACTCCCCATCCTACCCCCAACTCCCACTCCAATTCTCATTTCTGACCCTTTACCCTTCACCACCAACATCATTTCTCTTCAGCTGCAAGTTTGCACTGGAAACAAGTATTACTTACACGTGTTCGTGTAACGTGTTACGTGTGTTCGTATTAAGTTGAAGGAGAAAGTAAAAGAAAAGGGCTATTGAAAGGGTTTTGTTCATTCCTTTACTGTTACTTGTTATATGTGAGTGTGTGTGTGTGTTAGGTTTATTAAATATTTTTATTTGAGAATTATATTAGTTTTGTTGTTTGTCAGGTTAGTTTTTATTTTGTTTTTGTTAATGTACTTTTACAATTTTGAAATATAAAGATTTTTTTGTTGTTTATTTATTTTACAATTAAATGAATTCTATATAATTTAAAGTAAAGAACGTTAATTTAATTTCGTAAAATGTTCTATTATTGTTCTAGTAACTGGTTAATGGGGTCTCTGTTGTTTTACAAAATAAATTGAAAGTTTCTAGACATTTATTAGATTTTCATTTAAATAAATTTACTCTTCGAATTATTATGCAAACGTGTTCTAATTCAAATGCGAGTATATTTCAATTTATTCGTATTACCATTCATTTTGAGTTTTATAATTAAAGAAAAATTCATTTATTTATCTCTTTTAGTAGACTAAAAAAATAATTGTTAATTGATTCTTAAAATAATTCCATTCGAAATTTTGATATTTTCCAATTTAAGAAGAATAAAATAAATGTTTTTTTTTCTTCTTTATTTTTAATTAGCAATCTCGTCAGTTTTGTTTTTGTTTTATTTACTTAAAAAATAATATATATATGTATATTACGTGTAATAAAATAATTTGCTAGAATTAATGTGTAATTGTAATACGTTATTTAGATGAAGTACAAGACAGGTATTTAATTGGATGATTTATAGAGAATATATGATTAACCGTTTCAATGCTCACACATATACAATGTACACACCATGTACATATGAAACATAAATATATGGTCGAATGTTCGAATTAGCATTAGTTAATGGATGAGCAGATGTTAGTTTCACGTGCACAATAATCGATATTATTGTATCGATAGTATACTCACAGTAAATTTAGGAAATCATTTCTAATTGTAACCTATTATAATGTATTTATTTATGATTTAATTTACTTACGTTTGTATCAACAAAATATTGTGTTATAAAATTATATATCAATATTATATATTATTAATATTTAATATATATATATATTAAACAATATTAAACACAACAAACATTAAACTATTGATATAAAATTATTATATAACATATTAGACATATATATATTAAATAATTATAATATAATAATTAAATTATTATATTATATATTAAATTAATTTAATTTAATATTAAAATAATAATATATTATTAATTATATTAATAGATTATATTAATAATATATAATATTATATTATTAAATTATATATATAATATTAAAATATTAGATATATTGTATAAATATATGTTTATTTAGTGTTGGTAAATGTGGATCAGTATTTTTAAAATTATTAATATTACATATATATATATATATATTTTATTAATATATAGTTTTAATAAAATGGGATATGTGATAGGATTTCTAGTAAGTCAATTATTCGAGTTAACTCTCATATAAAGATGCGGTTATCTGGAAAAATCTTTGTGCTTTTATCACAACTATAGAAAATCTCTCGTATATGTATGAGTTATCTTTTCACCTTCTTTGAGTTTAAAAGGCTTGAGGCTCTTTCGACCTTTTCGCCATTTTACTCGCATCAAATATCTCTCTCTCTCTCTCTCTCTCTCTCTATTTCTTTTTTCTCTTTATTTCGTTCCTCAGATCTTTTACTGAAGATAAGATCGAGTGATTTTATCAACGACATTCCGTAACGTTTAGAGTTGAGAGATAATCGCTACCGTTGTTGGAATTTTAACAACGAGTAATCTATTTTTTAATTTTTATTTAATTAAATTTGTTTTTAGTTAAATCACATACCTTTCTTATTATTCTTTTTTTTTTTCATCTTCATCTTGAAATAAATATTTGTTTTCTTGTTAAAGTTTTAATGTGGTATTGTAGATATTAAGATAAATTTATTTCTATGCAAGTAGATGGAATTATTTAAAAAAAATAATACAATAAATACATTAATATAAATATGTTTTTTTTTTCATTAAATATCAAAGATAATTAACAATTTATTATAAAATAGTATCAATAAATATCTAACATAAATAATAGGATTATAGAATATTACAATAATATTTCAAAAAGGACAAAAAATTTAAACCTAACCTAAAAATTAAAATAAACTTATAAATATAACAATATATTATATAATAATATCAATAAATTTCTAGCATAAATAATAGAATTAAAAAATATTACAATAACATTGCAAAAAGAAACAAAAAAAAATAAACCTAATCTATAAATTATAATAAACTGTAAAAAAAAACACACACATACATACATACAAAATTAAAGATTTTATAATTCAAATTTGATAAAGAAACCTCGTTATATAGAATCTTATTTATTTTCCCATGATGATAATCACGTTGCTCGTTAAAACACCATCACAATGGGACCCCACGACGAGTAGAAGTCGATACACTTCCGGATTGGTCTTTTTAGTTGTTACCGTTGTGGTTGTTGTTGTTGTTGTTTTTCTTTTCTTTACTATCTCTTTCTCTCTTTCTTATGTGAAGAGCCTCTCATCGAGACTCTTCTTTTTAAAGAGGGTCGAAGGGTCGTAGCATTCCATTCGCGAGAGAGCATACGACGTGTTCGTTGTCTTCAAAGGAAGCCGAGTTTCTTCACGAACCTGACCTTCCATCCTTTTCTTTTTAATCTTTTTCATATCCAATCGATGTTGCGTTACATCGAATCTCATTTTTGCAATGACAATTTTATTCTATTATATATTATAATATTTATTTTTATTACATATGTATATTTCTTTTTTTTTCTTTTCATTTTTTATGTATCTTTATACGAGTATACAAAAATTCAGTGTCACAATATGTTTGTCCATGAATAATTCCGAAACTACTTAACCTATGTTAATGAACATTTTTTTATTTTATGTGATTTTTTCCAATTTAGAATATAGGATAATTTTTATCGCGTTTATTTTTACTTTTTTATTGCTAATTTAAATTTTATTACTATTTATTATTTATAGGTTATTTAGATCTTTAGAAACTGTAAATTTTCAATAGATGACATTGTATTACAATTCAATTATTTCAATTTACATCTAATTTAACCTTACTTTTTATTTTACTATTATTTTCTTAATAATAATATAAACTAATTAAAAATAATTTACATTTACAAATATCTCTTCCTTTCTCTCTTTTTCTTTCTCCCTCTTATTTTCTTTTTTTCTTTTCTTCTTATCTCGGATAATTCGGCACGAGAGAGTAAGATTGATCGTGATATCATGTTCAGCGTGCACAGCAGATTCAGCAACGCGACCGGATCAAAAGGGCCGACGATGACACGAGAAACCCTAAGCGGAAGGATTCGGAGACGAACTGTTAGGAGAATGAGAAAAGATAGGATGTGGGGTGGGAGCTGTAGGGTGTAGTGGGGTGAGGAGGATTTATAAGAGAGAAACCTTTGCTACGAAGGTTTCACTACGAACACAGAACCCTTTGTACCATGGTGAATCCCTCTCAATGAGAAAGACGACACACTGATGTCAATTCGTCGAAACTGGTTCGTTCGACGGATTCATCGTCGACGTTTTACACACTCGTGTATCCATCTCTTCCCCCCATCCCAACCCCAACCCCGTTATCTTCCTTACGTTTGATCTCACCGCTAGTTACACGACTTCTTTATCCTTTCCCTCCCCCCCCTCCTTCCCCCTCCTCCCCGCTCCTCACTCTTATCTCTTCATCCCTTTTTTTTTCTGCACGTTTTCGCAAATTGACTTTTAAACGGAAGTACTTTGTGTTCATTTTTTTGAAACTAAATCGTCAAACTCTGTCGAATCTAATCACGATAAATGTTTCGTAATATATTATTTAAATAATTTTTTGTGTTTGTATGCGTATTAAGCTTAGATTATTGTTTTTTTTTTGGTTTGTTTTTATATACGTTCGAATTAATCGTGTTTTTTTATTTTTTATTTTTTATTTTTTTTCAAGATGTACGAATTTTATTTTAGTATTGAAAAATCAGTGGGATTTTAAATCGTACGTCGTATGATTTAAAATGATAAAAAAATATTTTGAAATACGTTCCATGATATGGATAAATATAATTTCTTTGTTRTTGTTGTTATGCTTTTTTTTTTATTGATAATTTTTCACGGATTCGTTGAATTTCGATGGATTTGTCACGTAAGTATTTCAACAAATATTACGAAACACGTGTAATAGTTGTACTTTCCCATAACGATTTCGTTATGGATTAAATTTTGTAATGTTTCATAAAAAAATATAATACCTAAGACTAATATTATTTTTAATAAATATAATACATACAAATTTAATTTTTTTAGTTGTTCAATTCATATTGGATTCGTTAAATCAGAATTTTTTTGAAAATGTTTTACATCTGTGTACGGATTATTTTTTTTTTCTTTTGGAATGGTGAGTGAAAAAGGGATTTTTTAAATCGTTACATAAAATACGTACATTGTAATTTTTTTTTGTATTTAAATAATTTTTTTTTAAATATATTACGGAGAATCTATGATAATCTTAAAGAATTTTGAGGTTAGTTTGAAATCTGTTCTTTCTCTCTCTCTCTCTTTCTCTCTCATCTTTTTTCGGATTGGTGTGTCATTAACCTTGGTTTAAAAATGATCCCCGTACTTTTATAAACGAATTCAAACGGACCATTTTTCCCTTTTCTGTTTGCCACATTTTAACGGCGGAAAAGTTTCACTGATTCCTCGAACCGGATTTTTCGAACGACCCAAATGCGAAAAACAAAAAAACAAAAGAAAGAGAGAAAAAAAAGAGAAAAAAGAGCCAAAAGTAATCTCGTTCGAAGGGAGTGAAAGAGAAGGTACTTTTTCTTTTCTTTTTTCCACGATTTTTTTTTTTAACCCCAGTCTTTTTTTCTTAACCACCCTTCTGCTCTTCTTCTCCCTTTCTTCGTTTTTTTTTTCTTTTACTTTTACTTCTACTTTCTTCACTACTTTTACTTCCCTTTTTTTTTTTTTTAATTCGTTTATTTCTTTCACTTTTCTATACGTTCATTTCTAATACTTTTTCGACTATCGAGAAAACCTTTAAAGATTTTCAATTTGTTCGAGAAATAATATTACTATCTCTTACCATTTGGTGATGACCGTTCACACGTGTCGATAAGGATTTTAAAGATTTTTGTTTCATACGTGATTACATTCTTACACACGTATCATACATTGTTTTTTTCTTACTTTTTGTTTTTAACTCAGATTACACGTAAGATGAGATAGAAACTGGTTTACTATACTTTGAGATGATTGCAATCTTATTTTTTTTTTTTAAATGACCTTTTTTCTTTTATTTTTTTAATACACAATTTATTTTTTAATTTTTTGCTTAAGAATTTTTTCATTCTTTCATTCTATCGATGTTCTATTAACCTGTTAACTGAGCAGGACGTATAAATACGTCAAACGTATTGCATTAAAGCTAAAGGTACAAATCTTTGTATTTTACGTATAAATAAACGAAAAAATATATATTTCATAGTCTTTTCATTTATTTTAAGTAGAAATAAATATATAAAAATAATAAAAAAAGTTGCGTAATTAAAAAGGGAATTCCCCGGTTTACAGGTTAATTTTTTTTTAAACTTAGGTTACACTATGTATAAATTAAAAACAAGTATACTATACTTTGAGATGATTGCAATCTTATTTTTTTTTTTTTTTTTAAATAAGATTTTATCTTTTAAAGAATTTTTTTTTAATACACAATTTATTTTTTAATCTCTTGTTAAATATTGTTTCATTATATGGTATATTTTATTTATTCATACATCATTTTATCGATGTATTATCAACTGTGTAATTTGCAATTTGACCATAATTCTAAAAAAAACTTATATTTTTGTAAAAGAAAGAAAAATTTATCTAAAAAACTAGTTTGAAGAGAAGAACATGGTCTATCGGCATTCAACGTACATATCATTTCCCCTTTTCATTCTCTTTCACCTCCTTTCAACCCTTCCTCCATTGCTCCTACAATCCTCTTCCTCTTTCTCCGTCATCTTTTTTGTTGTTTTATTTTTTGTTTCTATCTTTCTTCCTTAAACTCCACGTACCTTCTTACTATGATAAAAATCAGCAATTTTTCATAAGTAACAGGAAATATGAGAACGATTAAGTGAAAAGCGAGCCTCATCGCGTAGACATTGTGAAGTCGTATAACTTAGGTTAGGTTAGTTATATATTCTGGTAGAGAGGATGGATATCGGAGTCACTACGTTGGAAAAATACGCTCGGTAAAATTCGTTCGGATCCGTAATCGAGAGAAAATGATATCAAATAGATCTTTCTTTTTCTTTCTCTTTTATTCTTTATTTTATTCTTCCTTTCTTTCTTTTTCTGTCTGTCCTTTGCTTTTGATTTTGATTCTTTTTTCTCTTTCTTTTTGTTTCAGTCGTTGTATCTTCAGTAATCTTGATAAAGATAACGCGTAATGAAACAAATGATAAGAATTTCTTTTTTTTTTCACAATTTATTAGAATTAAACGTAAGTTCACATGAGTGTTTTTTTTTGAGATTTATTTTGTAAATTAATATTATGGAGGCTAGAGGTAAGGAGTAACATTTCTGTATATTAAAAGTGTCCGTCGAAATGCATTCAATTAGGGTGGCGCTACGGTAGCTACAGGGTCAATTTTAAAGGAAGTACCAAATATTATTAGAGTAGGATTGAGAAATAAATAAGGAACACAAATTTCACAACACAACAATTTTATTCATAACTGTTTTGTTATTTACTGACTTTTTCATAAAATTAAATGATAAAAAATCAATAAACGTACTATTCATAGTTCACGAAATAAAATCACTCTAGCTACACGTTTTCTCATAATAATTTTTTAAGGTTATATTTACTACATTATTACATAACTTGGCATACTTCAATTCGTTTACAATTGCAACATTCATATCACACCTCTACGTTTACCAGCGCCATTCTGGAAGGTTTTTGAACTATTATTTATAGAAAACGCTGGACACTTTTTTACATTTTCTCCCATAAGAGATGTTACTCCTTACCTCTACCCTCCATAATTAATATATTAGGTGGACCGAAAAGTAATGTCGTTTTCCAATCTTAAATTCAAAAGAATAAATTCTGTTCTAACAAGTTTTTAAGTTTTTATTTTTAATCAATAATGTAATCACCATCCCTTGTTATCAACAACCTTTTCAATAGTAAGCAAAATTTTTAATATCAAATTAATCAAAATCAATCGGTTTTTGATAAAAACATCAAAAATTGGATATTTGTAGAAATGACATTACTTTCCAGTCTATTGGGATCTCTGGCAAGGGCATGGTGTAGCAAAATTCGACCTATCTAATCTAATTTTGAATTTAGCCACCAGATTGCGTATTCAAGTGCTAGAGATCCCACGTGACGTAGCAATTCAACCTATCTACTCTAAATTTGAATTTAGCCACCAGATAGCGTATTCAACTGCTAGAGATCCCAATATTTATTGTAATTAAATACCCCTTATATTTATATAATTAATAATTTATATAAAAATATCCCCTAATATTTTCCCCCATAGTAAATTTTACGGAAAACAATAATTTATCTTTCAAAAGTTTCGAAGTTAAAATTTTAATGCAAATTAAATAATCAAAGATCTTTCATTATCAATGTGACAAAATAAGTTTTATGTTAAATCTATTAGAATTATTTCTGTCAAGTTTAGTGTTGGTATGTTTGTTTTTGTGTTGATGGTGTTGGTGATGGGATTGGATACTTTCGATAGCTAACCGGACAGTTACGAAAAGCCGAAAGTCTTCTTCGTGTCTTTGAATATTCATGAATGGAAGAGAAAAAGTAAAACAAACAAAAAAAAAAAAAGAAAAAGAGTAGGTGAGTGGGTAGAGTAGAGAATGGTAGTGAACAAAATGGGTGGTCAGTTGGTGTGAGATCTCACGAAAAGGAGTCTCACCTTTTGACCCTACTATACTCGATTAGTATACTTCTGTTTTGTTCGTCTGAGAAACAAATGAGAAACTTTAATTTAAAACATTTTTCTTTTCTATTTTTTATCTTTACTTTTATCGTTAAAATTACTTTCGAATTAATCTCGAATTTCAATCGATATTTTTTTATTGATAAAAATAATAACTTTATTCTAAATTAATAATTATTAAATATACATAATAAACTTATTCTAAATGTATGAATTTTATTCTTAATTAGAATTTAAAGTTTTACAAATTTTCAATTTGTTATTTAAACAATTTTGCTTATCGTTGACTCAAAACTTTTCAACCCCACCATGTATATATTTTTTCAATAAACTTTTTTGTTTATCCATTTGATTTATTATTTCTCATTAATTATTATTATCATTGTTTTATTTAATTCAATTTTCTTATTATTTCCAAAAATAAAACATTTTCTCCATTTCTATCTCACTCGGTTAATTAATTATTCCCAAATTGCAGTATATTTCATGTTGTGTATATATATTTTGTTTTTTAAAGAATACATTTTCGTTACTTTACGTGAATCATTTCTGTTGTAATTATGTAATTGAAAAAATAAAAAATGAAATGTACAAAATATAAAAATAAAAACAAGACAAAAGATCCGACCTTTGGTAAACCTCCCCTTTTTTACGAAAGGGAAAATCACGCACACACACACACACACAGTCGCATTTTATCTTGATTATAATGTGATTAATTAATTTCCTCTCGTAGGAATAGGGAGGTGGAAAAGTAAGAGGTGTTATCTCTCACGTAGTTTCAATATTGTTTAAACATATTATATTAGGTACTTTCTCACATTGGGATCAATAAGATCATACGTTGCTAAAGGTTTATCGAAAATTCTAACCTTTCGATCAATCGATAATTGTAGTATGCAATATAATGTATAGTTAGAACACCATAGAAACCTATGGTGTTAATATAATTTTCTTTATATATAAAAATTCAGTGTCACATTGTATTGGTTTCCAATGAACATCAAAATTACTGCACCAATTTTAATAAAATTTGTTTTATTTTGTGTATTTTTTTGTTCAACTTAGTTAACAAAATTATAAATTAACTAAAACTCTCTATTAATTATATTATTTTAAATGATTTATAAAAAAAAATTTTAAAAATTATAGGATAATTTTTTAATGCAAATTTAAAGGATTTATTATTTAGATATTATGTAGGTTTTTATAGGTATTGTAAATTTTCAATAGATGGCACTGTATTGCAATTCAATTATTTCAATTTACATACGACATAAACTTACTTTTTCCATTTTTTCGTGTATTATTATTATTATTTTATGTATCACCATATACATATATTGATATTTTGTTGGTATTATTGATGCTACTACTACTATTGGTTGTTTTGATTAACACTTACATATTTTAATTATTTTGTTATATAAAAATAATGTTCTGTGAACTACTTTCCCCTAGAAAGATTGACCGTCGGTCAATCGAACCCATAGGTCGATTCATCAAACGTTTATTACCGTGGACGTATCCACGTCACCGCATCGTTGACCATGAGAATTATGGTTAATCGATAGTATGTGTATATATCACCATTCTCGATAATAAATGTTTCTTCAATCGTTATAGTTTACTTAATGATGTTTTTTTATTACTGTATTGATTTTATTTTCAATATTTTTTGATTAAATACTTTGCAAATTTTTTTTAATTATATATATTTATATATAGTATATTTTATATCATACTATTTTTATAAATTAATGTATTTATATTTATATTATTTTATATTTTATATTTATTTTATATTTAATATATTTATATTATTATATAAATATAAATATATTAATTTAAAAAAATATAATATAATTATATTATTAATATATAATATAATTTTATAATATTAATATATATTATTAATATATTATATATTATATTATTAATAATTATTTTAATAATATTAACTATATTAACAAAATATAATATAATACATTTTTAAATTGTTTGTTCAATATTGTTCAAGAGAGAGAGAGAGAGTAAAGTAATGAATAAATTTTATTTTAAATAAATATTTTTTTAATATTATTTGCAAAATAAATTATTACACGAATATTAATAATAAATTATATGTTTAATCGTAATAAGTATTGTGTGAATAAATAATATTTCATATAAGCGTGTGCACATGCTTCTCGTGTTAGAATTACAAAGTATATAATATTATGATATATTGTTAAAGTAATAATAAGAGTAATAATAATCACTATTCGATAGAAGAGCGTGGGTAAAAAGTGATTTACACGAAAGTAGGCTAAAATACTATTACAACGTTGTTAGATGATTCAACGATAACTCGACCGCTTCGTGCGAACGAATCGATCGGAACGCCTACACTGTAATCAACTTAAACGACAATTAACGTTTACCTTTCGCAGCTTTGTAATTAAGATTTTATCTCGTCTATATCTATATATYACTATTATTAAATATTATAATAATAATAATTATTATTATTATTACATGTAGAGTATTAAAAAGAACTGTTTATGAATATTAATCACTCAAAGAAAGTTTATTTCTAAAAAAAAATCTATTTTAATCCTGAGTGTTAATTACTTTTAGTAAAATTGTTTTCTAGGAATGAAATAATTTATTATTAACTAGATATAGTAACAAAATATTTCTAATAATATTAATAATAAATATTATTATCGTAGAGTATTACAAAAATTTTTTTTATGAATTTTAATCACCCCAATTTATTTATAAAAACATTAATTTTAACCCGTTGAATGTTAAATACTTTCAATTGAAATATTTATTATTTAATTCGATCTAATAATAAATTTATATTTAATAATTGAACTCTTTCTCTTTTCCCAATGTAATTTTCATATTACACAATAAACAAAATAAATAATCAATACGCAAATTAACAGTAATATTATTTTACATTCCTATTGACAAACACGTATATGCATTTAAAGCAATCAAAAAACATTTACTTACGTACGTAGTAAAACAAAAAAATCAAACAAGATCTTCGTGTTTATTCGATAATTATCAATGACATGTTAAAAAAAAGAACGCACGAACGAATGAACTAACGAATAAACGGGTTATCGGTCAAATAATTTCTATAATCATTTTACTGCTAGAATCGTTTCGTTATAATTGGCCGACAAAGAAATCCGTTCACTGCGAGACAAGTTGAAACGCCATTACTCGTCAAAATGGCGCCAGAACGCTGTCGTAATAAGCGGAATGGAAGGCACTAATTTCTTTCTTAATACGGTAACGCGTGTCTAGAATCGATCATTCGTATCTCGTTAAACTTTCGAATGAGTGACTGAGGGAGTGAAAGAGAGTGAGAGAAAAAGAGAGAGAAAGAGAAACTCTCGTTTAAATTGAAATATTATTCTACCAGTTTAGAAAATTGGACATTTTTAATATTATCATTTAATTAGTTATATGTATATAATATATCCTACGTGCATATACTTATATATATATATATATATATATATATATATATACAGTTGAAATTGTAATTACGTTAGAAGAAGGATAAGTATAAGTTCATTTTAATTAGATACTTCAAGATTGTATAGTAATTGTTGGTTATTACATAGATCGTTAATTGATATCCCCGTTATCGTGATGTCAAAAAAAAAAAAAATAGAAAGAAAGAAAATATATATATATATATATATATATATATATATATGAGAAAAGTAGTCATGTAAGTAGGAGAGAGTTGTAAGAACAGGTGTATTATAGGATGGAAAGTAATTATCAGTCTTATATTACCAATAGCAAAGGCACGTTAATCATCCTTCTACAAAATGAACATACATAGGTATAACTATATATATTTTTGAAACATTTTATATCACTACTGTCTGCATTAGTAAAATAATTATTTACTGATACTAAAAGGTAGCTATGTAAATACCTAATAAATATTTTTTTTATTGAATGATTTATATTGATATGCATTCGCAAAAGATTAAATATATATATACCATTATATAAAAATTCAGTGTCACAATATGTTTGTCCACTAATAATTCTGAAATTACTGAATCAATCTTAATAAAATTTGTTTTATTTTGTGTGATTTTTATGAACTTAGAATATAGGATAATTTTTAAGGTGATTATTTTGAATTTTGGAAGTGAAAACTTCTTTAGAATAGGGAGTGATCAGAAAAAAAATGAAACACGGTTAATTAGGAAACGGAGCTATGAAACGGCTGATATACTAAATAATGAGAGAAAAAGAGACAAACATATAGGATTGAGCCTGCGAGAGAATGAGACGGAATATAGCTATACAGTTTTTCCTATTCTCGGTCTCCTCTTTATGCTATGCTTCGTAGTTATCGCTCCTGGTTGTATATGTGTGAGTTTGTGTGCGACTGCATACTACAAAGCGTGGACACACATATTCTTTCGATACTCAAAATGTTTGTAGGTAGGAGCGATAGAAGGGTAAAAGAATAAACAGAGATAAGCACGAGGTATGTTTCTGGGTTGTTTAAGTATTCAATAGATGGCGTCATATTTCAATTCAATTATTTTAATTTAGATTGACATAACCTTAATTTTTCTATTTTTTCGTGTATTATTATTTTGTGTGTTGTTATATAATTTATTAAACAGTTTAAAATTATATTAAATTAATATTTTATAACAAAACCTCATAGCTAAAGCATCCTAGTACAAGTATTTTTTTTTAAATATTAGTACAGTTACAAAGATTCAAACAAATAATTTATATATGTACATATATTTTTGTTTAAAATACCATACTTCTAATTTAAGTTTTACGTATTTTAGTTCTTCTTTTTTAATTATAGAAAAAATAAAATCGTTATGTATTTATCAATGATAAATTAAATTACTTCTGGAACGATTTAATACATAGATATTTTGCTAACATTATTTGAAATATGTAATATGCTTTCATACGTATGTTTATCTAAATTATAGAGTAACTTAATTGGTATTTAATGTCAAGTATATATATATATAGAAATACTATGAAAAATTGAAATCAATATCTCTTTTAACTATGATTTCTAAACTGTGATGTAATCTTTACGTGAGAAGAAGAAGAAGAAGACGTGTAAAACTGTTGAAAAGAGGCGGAATAGTATAATGGGGGTGTCTTCTCTCACTTTAGTTCAGTATGATTGATATTTAACGTCATACCAATCTTGAAACATATTAATCGTGATCGAACGCGTTGTAAGATGAGTACGTACCATCAAAAGAAAAAGATTTTCATTGAGAGAGTTTTAGTTAGGAAAGATTATCGACAATATTTTTTCAACGTTATATAGAAAATTACATATAAGATCGTTAAAGTATTGTCCATAGTCGTATGAGAAGTACTTTTTTAGCTTTAGTAATTCACGTTGTCCGAAGTGTTCTCGAACACTTGTTATCGTTCTTGTCATAATTAGGGGAAAGAAATGTTACTGGTTTGCCAGTAGTAGAGGAATCGGATCAACGATAATAATAATAATTTATGGTTGTTCTCGTTTAATCTTTGTATTTTTTGTAAATTTTTAATGGTTATCTTTGGACGAATATTTTAATTTTTAAAAAATGTTATTCATTTTTATTTTTATATATATATATATTTTTTTTAAGATTTTATTTGTCATTATTTTTGATTATATATTCTCAATCGAATTTGGTGCTACATATACATACATACACGATCAAATAAATATTATACGAAATATACGATATATATATGTTTTACAAATATTTAATAAAATATCAATAAATTTAAATGACGTTAAATTCAAAGAATATTTATACATACGTAGATAGAATAAATGATTTCTTTTAGTAACTCAACTTGTTCTGTTTTTCTTTTCTTATTCTTTTTTCAATATCTCGTTTCTGTTTATTGGTAGAAAAATAAATAGTAAAAAAAAAAAATATTATTTTTTCTTGATCAAACAACAAGTCAACATTGTAGAATAAATAAAAACGATGCCACGGATTTTTAAATGAAAGTTAAAATATGTAAATTTTGTCAATAATCAAGAACGAGCAGAATAAACAAGAAGAAGAAGAAGAAGAAGAAGAAGAAAAAAAAGAAAAAGTTTCGAGGTAGGTACAGGATAAAAAAAAAAAAAAGAAATGAAAAGAAAGGATTGAGAAACAGGATGAGTCTTATTCGAGGATCTTGGAGAAAAGAAAAATGGATGATATAAGGAAACAGGAAATAAAGTAAGTGTGTGTGTGTGTATATATATATATGTGTAAGTTAAAAAGAAAGAGTGAAAGAAAGAGGAAGAGAATAAGGGAAGGTAGTAAATCTTTTTTAAAGCTCCTGCAGGCACGAAACAAGCAAATACTGCTACTATCACTCTGATAAAAGGTAGATCCTGTAGATCGATATGGATACGATAATCTCTTTCCTAGGTACAATTTTTCTTTATCCCTATATTCTTCGAAACATATTGGAAAATACCCTTCAATATTTTCTCACCATCTAGCCAATGTAATATGCATCGTGTATGAGTTCTAGATGCGTGTGTATTATGCGTGTATGTGTATATTACTTTTATATGATTTTACGACTTTTTTTTTTTACATTTCTTTACTGTCAATATTTATTTTTATTTTTATAAATAAGAAAAAGAACCAAAAAAAAAAAATAAAGTAACGAATATATTTCAATATTCGTATCCAAGGCTCGTTATCATTCATTTTATCCTTGAGATGATAAACTCGTGAATATGAGGATTTTTATTTTATGAAATAAATTGTATTCGAAATTCATTGAAAAAAAAAATTAACAGATTTCGAACGATTTTTTTGTTATTTTTTTAATTTTTTTTTATTTTAAGGAACGTATCTTGAAAAAAAAAATTTTAAATGTAATTGAATATACGTTTTTTTAAAAATTATTTACAGATTTTAATCGTAATCGTTGATAAAAGTTGACGAATGTTGCATATTATATTTTTTATTTTATTTTTTTTTATTTCACATTATTAAATATTATTATTTATTCAATGAACGTGTGTCACGAGAAGAAGAAAAGGGGGATGACTAAAAATTGGACGAGTAAAATGTAACGTCGTTTCGTTGTTATATTTTGATTTGGATTTTGATTTTCTTATTTTCGTAGTACTACTAACATAAGAAAACTATTTTTCAATATTTTCTTACGTAGAAAATGTAATATGCGTCTGGTTATATATATATATATATGTGTGTGCGTGCGTGAATATTACTTTTATATGATTTTATGAAAATTTTTCTGTCTTTTCCTGTCATCATTTCTTTCGATTTCATACAACGCATATGTTTAATATAAAAAAAAAAAAGAAAAAAAAATGCACATACCGTTTATTATTATTATTATTTTTATCTGAGACTATACAACTTGAATATGTGCGTTTATAAATTTTAATTTTATCGTCGAATAAAAGTATCGTTGATTTAAATAAAAAAAAAATATTAATCAGCACCTTCTTAACCATTTTCTTGTGTTCCTGTTTTTCTTCTTAGAAGGAAGAAAGAAATAAAACAAAGAGGGTGAAAGACAATGATCGGACTAACAAAATGCCGCGTTTCCTTTTTTTCTCTTCTTTTTTTTTATTTTTTTTTTATTTTCTAACTCTCGTTCTCGTCTTTTTCCTTCAAAATTCCACCCATCGTGCGCGATTTCCCGTTTCGTCCGGGTGGAATAAGCTTCTTCTTCTTCTTCTTCTTCTTCTTTTTGCGTTCTGCTGGAAAGAGGGTTGAGAAAAGAAAAGAAAAAAAAAAAAAAATAGTGAAAAATGAAAAGATGAGAGTGATGAGGAGGAGAACGAGGACAAGGGACGAGTATGATGACGAGGAGGATTTCGAATAAGAAATTCCATAATCGCGTCGTTGGTCCTTTCTTCCTCTTCTCATTCGTGAAAATTGATATTTCTTAGTCTACCCCTTACCACCCACCCTCTATCACTCTTTCTCTTCACTTTTCACCAAACGAATCTGTCATTTTTCTATTTTATTCGGGACGAGATTTCTTACATTCTACTTCCATTATTCCAATTTTTATCACGGAATATCAAAATTCTGCTTGACTTTCTTTCATTCCTGTAAGTTTAATCGCGGAACTTGACCTGGGAATTTAAATAAAATAACCAAAAAAAAAAAAAAAAATAAAGAAAAAAAAGATAGACGTTCGATAAATTTCTCTTTTGTTAAATAATTTCATGGTAAAATATACTAATTAATTTATAGTAGTTTACAATTGATGAAATAATACCTAGTAGGACAAAATATTGAATGCATGTGTATTTAATATTAAAAAGAGATTTAACACTAGATTTACGGATGTTTTGTTTAATATTTTTTAATAACTTACAAATATTGTTTAAATGAAAGATTGAATAGAGGGTAGGAACTAATATTTAAATATATTTCATTACGTAACTTAAGAACAACATGTATTTTAAAAAAATAATATTTAAGTATTGTATATATGTATCAAAAAAATTTGAGATCAGTCAAATTGGCTCAGTTTGTAAATCTAGTGTTAATGTCTTTTTAATATTAAATACACATGTATTCAATATTTTGTGCTACTAAGGAATAATATTTTTGTTTGAATTATAAATGTTTAATATTTCAGTTGTATTTATATAAATAAGATTGTATAATATTTTGGTATATGCTATATTAAAACACACTCTGTGTGATTCTAATTCCTATCAATCTATCTATATATATATATATTTGTTTCTTAAAATATGATATAATCCTATAAAAAAAAATCATAACTCCTATAGCAATTAAAAATAATAATTTAAAATATAATATATATAATAATATAATAATAAATGTATATTTTTATATATACAAATTCAGTGTCACAATATGTTTGTCCACCAATAATTCCAAAACTACTCAACCTATTTTAATAAAATTTGTTTTATTTTGTGTGATTTTTATTAACTTAGAATACAGAATAAATTTTATAGCGTTTATTTTTATTTTTTATTGGTAATTTAAGGATTTATTTATTTAGAAGTTATCTAGGTGTTTAGGTACTGTAAGTTTTCAATAGATAGCGCTGTATTACAATTCAATTATTTTACGTTTTTTTTTCAGAGTTTACATATAACATAACTAACCTTACTTTTTTTTATTTTTTTCGTGTATTATTATTTTATGTATTCCATTGTAATTATTTTGTGTGTTGTTATAATTTACTAAATACATAATTTAAAATTATAATAAATCAATATTTTATAATAAAAACACATCAACGTATTGCTAAAACATCCTAGTATACATATATATATATAAATAAATAATATTATAGTCTATTATTATAAAAATTAAGAACACATAATATTTTTTATATTTAAATTAAAAAAATAAGAAAAATTAAATTTCTTTCTGCAAATATAAATTATTGAAATAAATTAAAGTCAAGTATTTTAAATAGTACACAAATTCTGACACAACTTATCGACAATATTTTCAAATATATACATATAATATTTAATTTATTTGTTAAAAATAAAATTTATTCCATTAATTTTTTTTTCTTTCTTTTCACTCCTTCATCTTAACCAACATCTTTACTTTATCGAGAAGGTACCTAGCTAGCTAGCTAGCTAGCTAGCTATTTTCATCCTTTACGTAATTCCACAGCGAGTTTTCGAATGACGTTGGTATACTTACTTAAATGTGAAAATAAGAAAGGGGGTTTAAAAAAAAAAAAAATAAAAAGAGATGATTCGAGTCGGTCTTCTCGACTTGAAATTTTTCGAGCTATGTACTTCTCATTTCTCATTTCTCATTTCTTTACTCTCTCTCTCTCTCTCTTTCTCTCTTTTCGTTCTCGTTCTCAACGACTAACACACTTGCCAACTTCTTTTCACGAATTACAGAAAAATACTCTGATGTTACGACGAACTAGCGAACTAGCTAGCTGGTAGAAGGAAGCCAGCTAACGCGACATGTAATTTCTTTCTTACGATCTTCCAAAGATCGTAAACAGTCCTTACTTTTCCTTACAAAATTCATTTATTCTACTTTTCTTTTGCTTTTTTCGTTTTTATTTTCTTGCTTTTGTTTTTTTTTTCTTTCTTTCAAAACCCCTTTCTTCCCTCGTATCCATCTCTTATAAAAATATTATTATTATTATTATTATTATTATTGTTATTTTTTTTAATCAAATTATCTTATTATTTTATTTCAACGATAAATTTGATCTTTTTCTCTTTTTTTTTTTATTTTGTTTTTCATCTATTTATACAATTAAGTATTCAAATTAGATATTCGTATTGAATTTTCTTATTTTTATTTAACATATTATTATGAATTCAATGGAATT
>NW_015148972.1:159177-187815 GCF_001465965.1 Polistes dominula | reverse complement strand
TCTCTTATAAAAATATTATTATTATTATTATTATTATTATTGTTATTTTTTTTAATCAAATTATCTTATTATTTTATTTCAACGATAAATTTGATTTTTTGTTGTTTTTATTTTTTTATTTTTTTTTTTTTTTTGCAATTATTCGTCTCATTTTTATTTTTGTCTTTCTTATTTTTATTATTATTTAACATATTATTATGAATTCAATGGAATTATGATATTTTATCTTATTTTTAATGTTTATTTATTCGTCAGTTTGAAATTGTTGACACAAAAATGTCATTCATACATTTATTCATTCATTCAATATATTATTCTCTCTCTTTATTTATTTATTTCGTGTCAAGATTTTTTTTTTGTTATTATTTTTGTTATTATTCTTTCGTAGATTTAATATAATTTTTGTAGAAAAATATCTTCACACAAGAATTTCTATTCGTATAATTATTCAAATATTCAACTTATTTCTCTACCGAACATTTCTTTCATTCTCGTAAGATATTTTAATTCATATTTCTTTCTCACCGTCATTCTCACTCCATTACACTCGATTGTTATATTTAAAAATAATTCATACGTTTTATAAAAAAAAAAAAAAATAAAAAATACAATACAATACAATATCGTTAAAATTTCGATAAACATTTTTCTCTCACATAAAATAAAAAGACAAGAGAAAACAAAACAAATGTAATCGTTCCTCTTCGTTCATTGATTGAATATTTTTGATGGATAAATAAAACGAAAAAAAAAAAAAAATAAAAAGAAATTATTATATTAAAAAAAAAAAAAAAAAAAAAAAACAATCCTTACCGTTAGTAAACGAGAAGAATAATTGACGAGGCGGAGGTCAAAGAGAGGTGAGAAGGGTAAAAAAAAAAGAGGAATAGTTGGAAGAGTAGGAAAAAAGATGGAGGTTATGGGGGTTGGGGTGGGTGGTAAAAAACAGATCGAGCGGAAAACGAGAATCGACACGATCTCGGGGCCCACGTCGTGAAATAATTGATCGCTTTCGGCTTGACGGAAAATGGAATCGTTTAGGGTGAAACGTAAAATGAAGGACACGAGTCAAAAGATATCGTTTTAACGTTATCATGATACTTTTTCGATATCTCGAAACTAAGAGAAGAGAAAGGAAAATAATTTACGAGCGAATTTTGAAGATCAACTTATATTGCATTGAAACATAAAAAGAAAATAAAAAAAAAAATAATAAAAAAAAAAAATAATAACAAAAACTAGGAAAAGAAAATTAATAAATAATTAAACGTAGTTTTTCACACACATGTAGATAAAATAATAAATTAAATAAAACACGTGTGTAGATAAAATAATAAATTAAATAAAACATGTGTGTAAATAAAATAATAAATAAAATAATAAATAATAATAAAACATGTTTTATCACACATATAAATATTTCTCATTTTTATCTTGGAATTAATTTTATTTAAGAAAACAATAATTGTTAAGATGATTATCGATTATCGAGATAATAGTTGTTATCTTTTTTTTTTTTTTTAGTTTTTTTTTAAAATATATACATATTTTTTTAAAGTAATATTTACGCATTATTTGTTATATTATTTTCTTTCGTTTAAATAATCGAAACTGATATTAGGAGTTTCATTTTATTTCTACCATCATTTCTTATATTTTATCTATTCTTCGTTTGTTTTATTATTCGTTTTGCAATATTTCGTTGAGTAGACGAGATTAAGGTTTGAAATTGTTTTGGGAGAAAAAGACCTTTATCGGCAAGAAGGAATAAGTAAAAGAAGGGGTAGGAAAAAGGGGTAAGAAGAAGGAAGGAAATGAAGAAGTTGAGGAAAAGGAAGATGAAAAGGATATATTTACTGAATACATGGGAATATATAAATGTATCTATTCATTGTATGTATTATATTGTATGTATGTATACATTTATTTGATATTTTCGTTTTTATATAAGTACATAACATTTGTATATACCGAGTAAAGCATTTAAAATATCATCTCATGAATTATTCCATTGCTAACATAATATTTTATTAGATAAAGTATATTTAATGTTCATTTCTAACATAAGCATAATTATATTAATTATTATTAATATATTAATATAATAAATAAAAATAAAATTTAAAACATATAAATAAATACATAATATACATAAAAAATTAAAAAACATATATATATATATATATAAAATTCTTGTCACAGTGTTAGTTAACAAATTCCTTCGAAACGGCTTTACCGATTTTTATGAAATTTTGTGTGTATATTCGGTAGGTCTGAGAATAACCCATAAACTATTTTTCATACCCCTAAGTGATAAGGGTGCTCCACCCCAAACATTTTATTTTTATTTTTTGGACAACATATATATATATGTTTTAAATTTTATTTTTAATTTTATAAAAATTATTATAATTAATAAATAATAATATTTTATATAATACAATATTTATTATTTTTTATACAATATTATTTTAAAATTAATATATAAAAAATCCCTTTTCAAAAAAAAAAAAAAAAACCAAAAATATATAACACGAATAAAAAGATATCGAGAAGAATATCATATAGAAATGATCGATTTAAGAATAATAAGAAGAACAAAGAAAATGTAAACATTAAAAAAAAAAAAAATTAAAAAACAGAAAGGTTATCGAGTTTCGAAGTCGTACTACTCTTGGTGAAGTAGTATAAATACGAGCAATCGTACTTTAGTCTTTGGAAGAGGTATTAACGCGTTCTTATTTACGATTTCTGATAAACAGAGAGTCGTGTATTTTACGAGTGAGAGAGAGAGAGATAGAGAGATAGAAAGAAAATACTGGAGACTCTCGTGAACCGATTCGAATCGGTCCAAGTGGCAGAAAACATTATGACGATCGTTAAGCATCGGTATCTAAAGTGGCAGAAGAATCTTCGCGTTTCTATTTCCAAAAGACATTATCCTTCTAGATGTCTTCTATATAGGAATACAGTGAAAGAAAGAGAGAAAGAAATAGAAATAACTTGCTTTTTATGAATACAGGGTAGATCATTTACAATAAATCAAGATCCCTTTTAATATCTCCATTACGATTTCATAAGAAAAAAAAAAAAAAAACTAGGTTTGTAATGATTGCCACGAAATGTTATGCTCAAAAAATATGACCTTGAAAAAAAAAAAGTAGAAGGAAGTTATCTCACCGCAGTTCGAGTATAACTTATTTTTATTTTTTTCCTTCATAAAACCATAAATAAGATTTGAATGTTACATTTCTTCTTCTTCTTCTTCTTCGTATACTCTTACAGATACTTAAAATGGTTACTATCTGAATAGCTCTCTGCTCGCTCGATTGCTATCGGTAATGGGGATGGAGGGGGGAGGGGGGGGGGAGAGGAAGGGAAGAAAAAAATATAGAATAAAATAAATGTGCCGGTTGAAATTTAGGTTCAGGTTCTTGAGAATATCATAATTTTATGTTAAATAGGTTTGCTTTTTCTTGGTTTTTTAATTTTTTTTTTATTTTTCAAGTGGACTCATAAAAGGGATTTGTAAAGGTTAACTCTGATTTATGGAAATGTTTTTTCTCCAATAGTAATTCAAGATCAATTTTTTTTTGTCCAAATCAACCTAGGATAGAAAAATATTTGTGTGATTAGAATTTTAATCAAATTTCTATATAAACGTATATTAAAAATTATTAATATATTATTATTATATAATTATAATTAATATTATTTATTTGTAATATATAAAAAAATATATATATATATATTTTATTATATTAAATTTATAAACTACATTATTGTAAATTTAATTTATTATTATTTTATAAAAATTTTATACAAATAAAATTTTATATTAATTTTAAAATAATAATTTCATATATTTTATATATATATATATATATATATATATATATGTATATTTTTTGTTGATCTTTTTTTATTATGCAATATAATTAATTAAACAAAAAGATTTTTGTTTCTATTGGGGAATTCACGTAATTTGGAAAAACGTTTGGACAATTTATTACAAATTGATTAATAATTTTTTAAATATTTGTTGACTTTCGATATAAAAATTCGATAAAGTTATTTTTCTGATAGATTACATTGTTTTATTGACCATAAAATATTCCGTAGAATTAGAACATTTCATATAATCGATAATAATGATGATTTTAATGTCACTGACTTTGAGTAGAATCAAGTTTTTAATGTCATTCACATTCGTGGAATTATTAGACGATTCAATATCTAACAAATTTCGATAGATGGTATTACATCTGGAGAAGTTCTATTAAGATCTCGTCGAATTATCAAAGTCAGAGAAAGAGAGAGAGAGAGAGAGAGATTTGAAGGAATCATATCGTTAATTTAATTACGATTCGATGGCATCTACTACAATCGAAGAAGAATTTCCTATTTTTGATCTATTGGTTATTAATTATGAAAAATAATCTGTACATCAGATGATAGATAGACGTATCTATTTATATTTATTTTATATATAAGTTTATTATAGATTTTTTAAAAAATTTTTTATAACATTAAGAAAATAACATACTTTCAATGGAAATATAATTTTATCAAATTTCTATATTTATTTATATTATTTATTAATAAAT
The DNA here is from genome assembly GCF_001465965.1 of Polistes dominula. The sequence goes on along the minus strand of NW_015148972.1, from coordinate 183,208 downwards.
ATTATTATTATAATAAATTATATATTTAATTATTAATAATATGATATTAATTTATTTTATAAAATAATTAATATTATTATTATTATTATTATATTATTAATATATATTATTATTATTAAAAATAATTATTATATTATATATATATATATATATTAATAAATTATCATAAATAATAATAATAATAATAATATTTTAAAATACGAATATAACATAAATAATAATTTTTGGAATATAACAAAATTTCTATAAATAAAATATTTAAAAAAAATATATATTCATACATTTGATTTAAAAAAAAAAAAAAAATAATTATACACAATATTAACTTCGTTTTTTTCGTAAGAAAAATATTTAAAAATATAAATTAATATAGATAATAATTATTTACAATTTCTATGACATAAGTTTGTATAAATAAAATATTAATAAAAAATAAAATAACCAGGTGTGTATAATAAATTACAAACTCGTGTATAGAATATAAATAGACAAGTATATTGTATATGTCTACTTATATACTAACATATTGCTTAGTTGTTACTCATGTAGTCATGAGTATGGTTTAAAGTACAAAGGGTTGATTCAGAGAGGCGGTTTAAATTATCAGGATGAAGTCGAGATATTCGATAAGACGACAACGACGAAATTCACACATGTATTTTAACCGGGAACACAACTTCGAGAAAGTTAATCGAACCGGTCTTATATCTATCTCTGTCTTACTTATTTCTAACATACGAGATTGAACTTGTACATGATATAAACAATGTAATAGAACGTTTGAACACAATCTTCAACTTTTCATGATATCTATTTCTCTTTACGACGATTTAAATAGATCACACGTCGTCTCTTTTTGCGAAATCTTGTTATACGTTTAAATCGATGAACATTTTGTCTGGTCACGAGTTTAGATTTTAGATAAGTAATCTTATAATGTGCTTACATATTTAAATATCTATAATAATAATAATAATAATAAGATAATAATATTTAATCTTTAGCATATGTGTGATCTTATTTTCTTTTTGGTTGTATTTATGGTGTCACGAACCACACACCTAAACCCTGATATGTAGTATATATATGTTATTGTATATATTTTTTATTATATCTTTATACATATATAAAAATTCAGTGTTATTAACAATTTTGTTTATTTTGTGTGATGTTTTTCAATTTTATTATTTTGTATTTTTTAATGGCAAAAATTTAAAGATATATTATTATTTTATTTATTTTATTATAATTGTGTTATTATTGTGTGTGTTGTTATCCACACCAGAGCATCCTAATATTAGTATATAATTAATATATAGTATATTAAGCATATATAATTAGTATAAATAATAAAAATTCTAATATATAATATATATATATATATAATTTTTTAGATATTTTACATATATATTTTAGCAAATGTAATTAATATATTTTGTTTAATTCACACAAATATAATAATATGTTCTATTATAATATATATAAGTTATATATCAATACGCTTTATTGTTTAATTAATATAATTTAAATATATTATATAATATATAAATATATAACCGTCTAAAATAAAGATTGAAATTCTATATAAAATACTTATATATGTAATACATATATATATATATGTGTGTGTGTGTATAGAAAAGGTTGTTAAAAAAAGGGCTAAAAGAGATATTTGAAGGATCGATAAAGAAGGAAGAATCTTATACGGAAGTTGAGAAGTCCAAAAGGTAATAGCTCAAGGACGATAGCTAAACTGCCACTTCAGGAACGTTCTCTGCTTTCGACTGACATGAGTTCTCTTCCTCTTCCTCTTCCTCTACCTCCATCTCCTCCTCTACCTTCTCTTGCTCTAACATCTCCTCATTCTCCTCAACCATTTCGACGTGCTTTTGGCGGCACGAATTTCATCGAGCTGACATACCTTGAATTCGTAGCGATCGAGATAAACCAAATATACTGTACATGTTCACATAATGCGCATATATGGAACACCTATACGTACCTCCATATCTATATATATATATATATATATATATATCCGAAACCCAATGGGATTTTCTATTCTTGTATGTAAATCTCTCTCGCGAAGGTAAAGTATTTTTATATTTATATTTTTGTCAAGAAAGAGAGAAGGAAAGATGACGAAATGTTATTGATGTGGGGGGTAGGGATAAGGGTGGTGAAAGGAAAAGGTTTTGATTTTATTTTACGTTTTATTTCCAATCAATTTTACAATTGAATTTATTCGTATGTATTATTAAAAAAACCAATAAAATAAAAATGACATAATTCGTAAACTTTTATATTTATATTTTCGTCAAGAAGGAGAGAGAGAGAGAGAGAGAAAGATGACGATAAATTATTGGGGTGGGGATACAGGTGAAGGTAGGGGTAAAAGTGAGGAGGTTTTGATTTTTTTTACGTTTTATTTCCACTCAACTTTACGATTGAATTCATTCGTAAAATATTATTTAAAAAAAAAAAAAAAAAACCAATAAAATAAAAATGAAATAATTCGTAAACGTAAATCGTTGTACATGATAAAAAAACATGTTTACCTTATAAATAAAATAACTATCATAAAATATCGATATAAAAATATTTCGAATGGATATTTTTTGTTCGCAAATAAATCCGCAATGTAAAATCAAAAGTTAAAGGTTAAAAATTAAAAGTAAAAGTAAAAGTATGTGTATAATGATAAACAGAAAAAATAAAAAAAAAAAAATAAATAAAAAGGAAAAAGAAAAAAATGGATTTTGATCGTGGTAGAAAATCGAGTATGAGGTTGATAGAGGGGAGGTGAGTGGGTGGTAGTGGTGTAGGGGGAAAGCATGATCCCGTGAAGAGGGTTGAACTATAAAGAAAAGCGATCTGCTTCTGGGGTAACACCGCGTTCCGCTCGAAAGCATGCAATTTCTTCGTTGAACGTTTCTGTGTGCTACTTCCGTTAAGAGAAAGAAATAGAAAAGGTAGAGAAAGAAGAAAAAAGAAAAATGAATGAAAGAAAGAAAGAGAGAGAGAGAGAGAGAGAGAGGATGTGTTCGCAAAAGGCAATTCTAACAAGGCACCGTGTATACGTAACCGAGGATGCGTGTAACCAGGTACGTTGGCCCTCTGAACCCAACTTCAAGTAAAAAGTAAAAGAAAGATAAAGACAAAGATAAAGAGAAAGAGAGAAAGAGAAAGTATATAAGTAGTTACGTAAGAGAGAAAGAGATAAAAAATAAAACACGTTATATGTTGAACGAACGGTCCAAGGGGACAGATTATAACTGCATCCTTGAGGAACGATCCTAATGGGATTTTTCTAAAGGATTGTAAGTAGTAGGATAGGAAGTACCTACGTATTCCCTCTCCTACCTTGGAGTATCATCTTCAGCCCTTTTACTGAAATCTTTCATACAGGAGGAGTAGGACGTCATGAAAGTGGGATATTGATAAGCGTAAAGCAGCAAATTCCCGTAAGGATTACCTTACCTCTTTGCTAGACATAAATATATATATACATATATATAATAACATAGTTATATATGAGTGTGCGTTTATGTACGATTAATATCTTAGTATGTTGGATAACGTAATATATGATGATTAATATCAATCCATTAAGAGATTTATTAATTATTTGAAAATTTGTCTGATGAACATTTTTCTTTCAGTGATTATTTGTTAATAAATATTTTTTTTTTTTTTTAAATGATGCTGAACATTAATGATAATTAATAATGTAATTAATATTTAACATATCTTATTATTAATACGTTTGGTATATAGAATGATTAATAGCATCTATCTATTAAGAAATTTCTTTATTATTTGTTATTAAAATGAATGTTTTATAATAGAAATAATTAATTATAGTGGAAAAATTTGTGGTTTCTTTAAAAAAAAAAAAAAAAATTAATAAAGAGTAATATATATATATATATATTAAATAATATAAACAAATTTGAGAGAGAAAAAAGAAACCAACAAGCTAAATAAAAAATTCGATTAAACATAATATTTGTTAAATAATGAACAGTGTATCAATAATATAAAAAATTCAATTAATAATAAAGAAAAAAAAATAAAGAAAGAGAGAGAGAGAGAGAGAGAGAGAGAAATAAAAATAATAAAAAAGAAGGTACGTTTGAAGTTTGAATAAAAATTTACAAGAAGATAGAGATAGAGATAAAGTGAAAGAGGAGGAAATACGGATTTTATGTAGTAAATTTGATGTTAATCCTTATGGTAATTCTTGCGTTACGCTTATCAATCCCTCTTTCCAACGATTAGCTAAGAATTGAGGCGTGAAGCGAAAGAGGAAGAAGAAGAAGAAGAAGAAGAGAGTAGAATCTCCTAAGCTAATCCAAGCAAAAAGAGCATGGTTGTAGTCACTCGAGGGAAATAGAGGGAAAGAGTGAAAAAGTGAAAGAAAGAAGAGGGGATGGGGAGGATAAGATGAGATAAAAAAAAAGAAAAAAATTGATAGAATGTAGTAGTAGAGACTATGCGAACAGTTACAGTAAACTCGTACTCGTTGTAGCCCCTACAGCTTACTGCCGACTATAGATGGCATCAAGAAATATCCTCCAGAGCCTACTGTAGGCCACTAACGAAATTATATACATTATCCAGGGACGTAGAAAGGTTCAAGGAATCTACCAATACCCATCAATGCCATCCACGGAAATTTTAGTGGGTATAATTACTTTTCAAAGTAAGCCTAATTTTACTGTTTTTTGATTCCGATTTTTGACTGTTCTATTCGTTCCATTATATATTTGGTATCATTAAACAATTTTTTTTTTTTTTAATTATATACGCAGTTTAAAGTTTTTCAAATAGTAATACATATATGTATATATTTATGTTGGGTATCATCACGTATATTTTATCTTTCTCTTACCAAGTTTCTGTTATGAAAGAGAAAAAGAGAGAGAGAGAGAGAGAGAGAGAGAGAGAGAGAGGAGATACTGAAACACTCTTTTTCTAGCTTTCGTATAACTTACAATTAGTCTCTTTTCATTCGTAACGTATTTCGTTGCTTTAGTTCGTAGTTGTTGGCTGCTCTTGCTTTTTACAGTCCCACACGGATTATACCAAAGTTAATAATTAAAACACCGAGTGAGTTTTTCGGTAGGAAAAGTTTGCTGTTTTGCTTCGAAAATAATATAATTAAGAGTTTTTATCCTTGTTTTCTTCTTTCCTTTTCTTTTTCTTTTTCTTCCTTTTTTTTTCTTTCCTATGCACGTTAAGATACTACTTTGGTTTTTATTATTATTATTATTATTATTATTATTATTATTATTATTTTATACGTTTCTTTGATAATAGACAAATTTATAAATCATTTATTTCAAGTAGAAAAATAAATATGTAATATTTATTATTATTATTAAGAATAAATTTGAATATTTTTAAATAGCATCATTGATAATGATGATCAAGTTTAACAAGTTTAATAGGTTGATTTAATTTTATTATTTAAATAATTCATTACTGTGACTTTAAATGTATTATATAATTCTATAAACTATTTAATAAATTGTAACAACACACAAAATAATACCACAATTAGAAAGTAAGGTTATGTTATATGTAAATTGAAATAATTAAATTGCAATACACCGCCATCTATCGAATATTTAAACAACCTAGGGACCTAGATAACCTTTAAATAATAAATCTTTAAATTTGTAATAAAAAATGCAAAATAATCGTTGAAATAAAACACAAAAATACAAAAAAAATTTCGTTAATATCAGTTCAGTAATTTTGAAGTTCATTGGAAACCAACGTAATGTGACACTGATTAAAAAAAAAAAAATAATTAAATTAATTAAATGAATTATTTAATTAAAATCTCTTTTTAAAATATAAATATACTTATAAATATCTATAATCGATTGAATCCTAATTAAACAGGATGAATGTATCGAGTTATCGGTAAGGAAAATGTTATTGTGTTCAACCTTGTTGTTCTTGCCAACGTGTTGGCAAAGAGGAAACAGTGTATGGTCGACTATGCTTGAGATAGGACACGAGCAGTGAATCATCTTCTCACCTTGATCTTAAGGAACGTTGTCTCTTAGTGTACGAGTTACACCTATACATACACATAACGTTTATGTATACATGTGTATGCATATATAGTATAGAAGTTAACGTAAACGAGTATGCTAGGTTCGTGGCAACTTTGACCCTTGAAGACTTCTATCGCGTGTTAAGATCTTGACTCCTTATACGGGTGCAATCTTTGTGCAATAATGTGCAATTTTAGATGTGCATATTATTGCGGTTTTTTTTTTTGGTGACATTTTTCTTCATAGAATTATTTTTGTTTAAAAAGTTTGTTTACGAGTATGTTTATTCTTTTTTTTTTTTTGAAATGTTCTTTGTTTGTTAATTCTTTTAAAGTATTTGACAATAAAAATTAATTACAAGTTTAATGTGTAATTGAAGTTTAATTTCAAATTTGTATTTTTTATTTTTTTTATTTTTTATATTGCATATATAAGAAATTGTTTGTCAAGATGTTAATCTTAATTATAATTAAACAATAAATATTAGAATTTATTTTCGAACAATGTAATTGAAAATAGAAAATTACAATTTGTTTTATTACAAATTGTAAGATAGGTTAATTTTTTTGGTTTCTTATATCAAAAAACAAATTGCAATTGATTCTAATGAATTGTCAACTTTGTATTTTACATCGTAAATAGAAAATAAATTAACAATTCGAATGATTTGTCAAAAAACGAGAAGAATTTTTTAATACAATTTAAATTTCTATTATAAATCGAAGATATTTAATTTCTTTTTACATCACACACATGTTATGTATGTATGTGTATGAATATATTTGTTCAGATGTTTATGATAAAAAAAAAAAAAAATAATGAAAAAGAAAAAGAATGCATTTAAAACAAGTTTTAAAATGATTCTTTTTGAATAATTAAATGGAAATGGAATTGAAGTTTGAGTTATAGATCGTAAGGTTTGTAGATTTAAAAGAGTAGGAGGAGGGTGTGGGGAGGTTCTCTTTTACATGGTTAATTTAAATGATTTTTCTTTCTAATTATAATGGCAGATGGATAGAGATACTAAACGTTATTTCGCTTACCCGTAATAGCGTACTCGTTTAATCGTGATAAAATCTCGTTTGCTCGGCCAGTCGGAGTTCTTAGTTGGATGGAAGGAACTGCTTTTCAAGCTGCACGATATCTTACTCGCTAGAATAATTTAATTGATGTCGAATTCAAGACATTCTAGTTTTCTAGTTTTATGTTTCTTTCTTTATTTCTTTTTCGAATAGATACAATAATCGTAGAGTATTAAAACATATTAGTTTTTTATTTTTTTTTCGTACGATATTATATAAATTAGAATGTATGTGTAAAGTGTTCACATTAAATGACAGTCGTGTACAAAAAAAAAAAAATTAAATTTTCAAAATTTAATTTAAATTAATTTAAAGTTAATTATTGAATTAATTATTTAAATTAAATTAATTTATTAAATTTCATTTAAAAATTTAAATACGTGTTTTTTTTTTTAGAAATGTATTAAAACTTATTTCTGTATTATATATAATTTCTATATTATATATATGTATATATAAATTAATTTATATTATTAATAATGAATAAATAAATAAATAAATATAATAAATTATAAAAAATTGACATAGTAAGTTTTCAATGTTGAAACAAATCCAAAAATAAACAATAAATTATTAGATAGTTTTAATCCTTTAATTAATATGAGCTCATTTAAGCGTCCAATCTAAATTTTATAAATTTGTTCCATCAGTTTTGTTTCTATTTTATTTTCTTCCATTTAATCAAAAATAATTTGAAACATAAAAACACCAAAAAATCATCCGGTTTTCGATGATTGCAAAAAATTAGACTCGTTTCACATCGAAAGGATTAATTTGATAAGCGTTAACGTGTAATGTATATACATATATATATATGTGTGTTTGTATATAATATGTTTCAGAAAACAAGTGGCAACATTTTCGTAACGATCTATACATGGGTGATGAGCCAAGTAGAAATTTGAGAAGCGATACAACGAGAAAGCAACGAGTACAGGCACGTAAGAGGTTAGGCGAGTTGAAGAGGCGTAGGAAAACGAAGGATAAGAGGAAACAAGTGCCAGAGAAGTCTCTATTGGGAGTAAACCCTATGGTGTCGGATGTCGGTGGCTTGAACGAAACTTTGATGTCAAGATTGGATCTAAGTTGTCTCATGAAGGCTCGCAGAAAGGTTCTTATCAAAGCACCCTCGGTCGTTAATGCTCAACCTCCGAGATATGCTAGGTCCGTTTTTAATCTAACCCTTTTTTTCTTATTCCTTTTTTCTTATTTTACTTTTACTTTATGATCATTCTTTTTATCTTTTTGATCAACTCTTTTATTTCCTATTTTTTTTTTTTTTATATCTTTGTTTTAGATAAAAGATAGACTCACTATTCTTTTCTTTTTGGTTTTCCTTTTGCGTACGAGATGATATTCTGTTATTACAGAGAGAATAATTTTTTTTTTCTACGACATTTTTCCTTTTTTATTTTCTTTCTTTTAACTCGTTTGACTTTACACGCACTTCAAAGTTGGATAATGAACGGTAAAATAGTCGTTTGTATTCCATTTGACAATATTTTTTATTCGTTTCGTTTTCTTCGAATGAATTAATAGATTAATTTTTTTTTTTAGAAACATTTTATCTTTTCTTTTCTTTTCTGTTGGTGCTTTCTTTTTTTATCTAGTTTATAAAAATATTTTGTATGTTTTTTTTTGTATTATAGAAGAACAAATGCTTTGCCACCATTCAATCGATACTTCGTAGCAGTTTACGAATGTTTGGAGGAATTCGTTTTTGAGGATTCAATGGCTGATAGACTTTTTTGTAGCGAATCAACTTGGCTTGGTCGTGTTCCGAAATGTGTGAAAAAAGAAGGTAAGTAATGTGTTAAATTATAAAAAAAAAAAAAAAATAATAATTAAATAACTTGTTACAAATGGCCATAATTTAATTTCTCGATAAGCTTTTAAAACGTTGATTTATAGTTCGTTGTTAGAAAAATAAAATATAAATCAAATAATATATAAATATATTTTATTTATTTAAATATTATATAAATTTAAATAAATATTACGTAATATTTATTTTTAATTTCATTTCATTTTATTTATTTTAATAATTAATAATTTAATTATTTTTTTTGCTAAATTTATTTAATTTTATTTTATTTATTCTTTATATTATAAATAATTTAATTTTTTTTTTTTGCTAAATTTATTTAATTTTATTTTATTTATTCTTTATATTATAAATAATTTAATTTTTTTTTTTTGCTAAATTTATTTAATTTTATTTTATTTATTCTTTATATTATAAATAATTTAATTTTTTTTTAAATTTATTTATTTTAATTTAATTTAATTAAAATTTTACTAAATATTATTTTTATTTTCTTTTAAATAAAAATTGCGATACGAACCTATATAGAAGTAAAGAAATTAGTAAAATTTAAAAAAGATTTTTTTATTTTGGAAATTGATAACTAAAGGTAGATTAGGTAACGTTTGATATTACATTAAAGTCGAGTTTTTATTATATACATATACATATATATGTGTGTAAAGGTTTTGTATGGTATAAAACGAGTATGTGTGCCGAATTCGAATCCGATTCGTTGGTTAAACTTTTTGTTACATCACAGATATCGTTTCGTTTTAGAAACGATAATCGATAACGTGGTACGTTGCGATCAGGAGAGGGGTGGTTGCGAACACGTATGCGAAGATACACCTATTGGTCCAAAGTGTTCCTGTTTCGATGGTTTTCGAATCAATGGTACCACCTCTTGCATAGGTAATATTCATTTTTTATCCATTTCTTTCTCTCTTTTTTTTCCAGTTTTCAATTAATCTAAGTCAATCTATCTAAATCTTAAATCAATCAATCGATTACAATTTAATCGTACACCTCTGATTGGTGTTACTGAATTTTGTTGATAAATTTTCAATGGTACTTTCAATTAATTAATCAAAAAAGAAAATAAAAATGTACGTATGTGGATTTATTTAAATTTACTAACAAATATTTTATATTATTATTTAATATATATATATATATATATATATATATATATATATATATATATTACAAATTGATTTATTATAGATTAAATTATTTAACTATTACTTTTATATTTTTATTATAACAAATTTCTTTTTTATTTTACTAATTGGAAATATTGAACGAATTTATTTCACTGATGAATTGGAATTTTCTTTTTTTTTTTTTTTTATATTAAATCGAAAATTCGTAGATCAAATTTAATAATAAAATATCCTAATTGTATTTTAAATTAAGTGTGAGATAAATTTATCAAATTTTTATATCCAAATTTTGTTTTACTTTTTGATTTTTGATTTTGATAGAAAAAACATGGGAATGGGGAAAGGGTAAGAAAAAAATGAAGAACACGTGGGTTTATATCAGATACCCTAAAAATTTTAAAGATATAGACCTGATTTTCTTTTCTAATATCCTGGGCTATGTTAGCTGACAGGCCTCTCGTAGCTCGTAATTTTCTTCACCCACGTTTTCTTGTACCAGAAAAGGGGAGATTCTAAAGTTAGAGAAACGAGTGATCTTAGAGGGCAAAAGGGGCAGGCAGAGAAAGAGAAAGACAGACAGAGAGAGAGAGAGAGAGAGAGAGAGAGAGAGAGAAAGAGAGTGATCTTCTGTCCCTTAAAACTCTCGACATTCTTCGAATGTCCAAGAAATATTATTATTATGTTTTATTTTCTTGATTTCTTGTACACACGTGACACACGGTGAACGGGTCTTTAGCAAACGTTTACGGTTTTGCAAATAAATTTCAACGTTTAACGCATTCCATGGTTCCGTTCGTTCTAATATTATTATTTTTAACGCTTCGTGAAATTTTATTGCAAAGACGAGTAAAAAAAAAAAAAAAACAAAGAATAATAGAACAAAAATAATTTTTTTTTTTTTCCAACAAAAAAATAACAGAGCCTTCGTGATTTTTTGATATTTATTTTTAACACGTTTCCAAATTTAATTTTCACGGTTTGAAAAATATGTATATATGTATATATATATGTTTAAACTTTACAGTTGAGAGAGAGAGAGAGAGAGAGAGAGAGAGAGAGAGAGAGAGAGAGATTTTAAATAGAACCAAAAAATTCGATAAAAAAAAAAATATAAAAAAAAATCGTACAAATTTGAATGAAAAACGTTGCAGAAAAATTCTAATCTCTTTGCGCGAATACATTTATTTTTTTTTTGTTCAACCACCTTTTATATTTTTTTTTTTTTTTGTAAATATAAATGTTTTTCAATAATCTTTTTACTTTGGATAATATTATTGGATCGTTAAAGAGCTCGAGAATAGTAATCGATTAGTTCGTGTAACGTTAATCGGAATATTATCAGTTTACACAGACGAATTCGTTAGTAATTATAGGAACATTTATTGAATCGGCACGTGCCAATCGGGCATTAATCATCGTCAACTTGTTTTTCATAGAATTTCAATGAATCCAATGTACATAGAAATAATTTGTTTCGTATGAAATGCCACGTGAATACCATTACATACACGAGTATTTATTTGCATTTTGTAATCATTCATTAATGGATTCCGTATTATTAATTAACCTACGAATAAATAATAAATCATCCTGAACATATTGGATATACTACGAATAATTTTGTATTTTTTAATATCTTTTTCTTTTGTTTTGTTTTGTTTTGTTTTAATTCAATTTCATTTTGTTTTACATTAGACGTAGATGAATGTTCAGAAGGTCTGGTCAAGTGTTCAGATTTGTGTCTGAATGATCCTGGTTCATATCACTGTGAATGTCATTCTGGATTTCAGCTGTCATCCGATGGACATACTTGTCAAGGTAAGTTTTTTTTTTTTATTTCAAAACAAAATCAAATAATAAATTATTTGTCATTTTTTTGTGGTGATCAATCACGTTGATTTGCACGTGTAAGCAATTTTTGCGATAATTAAAATACAACATTGTACACGTAACTTTTATCATATTTTTTTTTATCGTATTTCCTAACGTTAACTTGAAATTTTTTAACAAATTATTTAACAATAATAAATTAAGTAATTAATTAATACTAAATATCGGTCAATTTAATTTAGAATTTTTTGATAAATAAAGACACCAGTGATGGTCTGCGCGAAAGAAATAAAAATCCAAAGTTAGAATGACAGTGGCTAATATAAATATTATTAACTATATTATTAACTTTATAGTACTATATATATATATATATATAGTATTAATAATTATACTATTACTTATACTAATATTATCTATTAGTATTGTGATATTAGTATTAATAACTATATTATTAACTTTATAGTACCTATTAACTACTTGTAATAAATAAGTTACTTATAGTAGTACTAAAGTATTAGTAGTAACTTATTTATTTTCTAAAAGTATAATAACATATAAAAATATAATAATTTGTGCTAAATATTTCCAAAAGTTTCATGACAGTATATAAAAAAAATGTCTTAATATTTACAAACTTTTCTGACGATTCACAACGATCGTTACTTGACACGTAATGTCATAGTAAATAAAAAAAATGAACCAAAAAAAAAAAGTGAAATTCTTTCGATTGAATGCAATTATGAAAAAATGATTACACCTTATTTTATTGTCAGAATTTTTCTTTTTTATATTTGGTTGTCGTTGCATCATCGAACGAGCAACAACGATTGTACGAGGGTAAGGTTTCGAACGAAATGTAGCAGGATTTTCGTTTAACGTAGTCGACAACCGTTGATCGTGTCGTTTTCAACTACATTACTCGTCCATTGAATGAACGAGCTTTCAACGAGGTTAACCTTCTCGCTGTTGGCGAGTAAAGAGCTTGCGTGCTGTGGGACGCTCGTTTCCAGCTGCCGATGGATTGATTTCATTTTGATTTACGCGTGTATGTGTGTATATATGTGTTTTACGTATACACGTACGTGTGAATACGAATATGCGAATGTAGACGACACGTCGTTTTTTCGGAACTTTTTTTATTTTTTTTTATTTTTTTTTCTTTCATTTCTCCATTGTATTGTTTTTGAAATTTATATTCTTTTTTTTTTCAATTTTTAAAAAAAGAAAAAAATTAAAGTGCGACGAATGAATAATGGAAATGGTAAAAAAAAATGTTGATCGTTATTTTCTTTCAAGGAAGGTTCACGTTATTTATCTAAATCGTTATTTTTAAACGAAAATGTGAGTAATATTTATTTATAAAGGAGAGAAACAAAAAATATCAGATTGTAATATAAATAGTCGATAATAAAATATTACGTGCAACGTAACTTTTGATCGATACTGACCATTTGTATTGTAAAATATTGATGGAAAATAGTTTTCAAATTATTAAATAAAAATTTATAATATATATGATGCGTTGCAACTCTGACGTAATAAAAAAAAAAGTATTTTTAAATCTAAATATATTTAAAAAGAAAATACGTAGAAATGAAGTGAATACATAGAAATTTTTATTTATAAATGCGATACAAGTTTCATAGCAATTTTATTTTTATTAAAAAGAAATTGATAAATTTAATTATCGTTGAAATTAAACTAGAATATTTCTTCTCATAACAATTATATTATTTAAAAAAATATAAATTAATTGAAATATAAATTATTTTTGTTTTGTTTTATTTTTGTACTTTTTTCTTTTTTTTTTAACAAATCTCGTAAACAGATGTTAATGAGTGTCTACCGAACAACGGACGTGGCCCTTGTCAAGGTACCTGTCGCAATCTCGAAGGTAGCTACGAGTGCAGTTGCACGGATATTCCTGGATTTAAATTGGCATCGGACAACCATACTTGCGAGGACATCGATGAGTGTGCGAATAACAACGGTGGTTGTTCTCACGTTTGTTTGAACACACCGGGAAGTGTATTTTGCCTATGCCCTGATGGTTTTTATTTGACCAATGATTTGAAGACTTGTGAAGGTACGAAATCATCATTTAATGTTAATTCAAAAAAAATAAAGACATTTATCATTCTTATATAAATAATTTGTTCACTTACAAAAAAATTATTTTTTTAATATTTCAGATGTAAACGAGTGCGAAAATGTTTCCAAAGTTTGCCCAGAAGACACTAATTGCGAAAATACGATTGGTTCTTACAAATGTATCAATAAACCCAAAAAAATGACTAAAGTATTGCAAGACGAGGATTATGACACCGAAGATGATGATGACGATGACTATGACGAGAGTTTAACCGAATTACCTGAAATAGGTAAATGTGAGGATGGTTATAGGAAAGATGATAATGGAAATTGCATTGGTAAGTTAATTGTATAATAGTACATTATTTAATTATTATTTAACGAAATTATTTCAAGTATATAATTTCTTTTATTATTTTATTTRTTTAAGATATAAACGAGTGTGTAGAAGGTATTGATGGTGAGACACATGGTTGCGAACATGAATGTAGAAACGAGGAAGGTAGTTTTCATTGCACTTGTCGAGTTGGTTATCAATTGGATGAAGACGAGGTGTCTTGCAAAGATATAAACGAATGTAAAAAATCACCACCACCGTGTACTCACAATTGTACCAATATCGATGGATCTTTTATCTGTTCTTGTCCAATGGGATTTGTATTGAAAGAAGACAATGTCACGTGTTTAGAAGATAGAACCTGTTCTTCTATGAATCCTACTTGTTCACAGGATTGTCAAGATACTATGGACGATAGTGGTCCTAAATGTATTTGTTATCCTGGATATCAGTTGTTAGATGATAACATAACTTGCATTGATATTGACGAATGTATGGAAGACATATCACCTTGTTCACATTTCTGCGTTAATTTAAATGGCAGTTTTGTATGTAAGTGTCCAAGTGGTTTGGTTTTATCTGATCATGACAAGTTCAATTGCACGGATATTGACGAGTGTAAAGAAACGGATCACGGATGCGAACATGAGTGTATTAACATACATGGAAGTTACGAGTGTGTTTGTCAGGATGGTTTTGTTCTTGGTGATGATCGAAAAAGTTGCATTGACGTGGACGAGTGTAATACCATAGATTTAAATCGTTGTTCACACAATTGTACCAACGTTTTGGGAAGTTATCTTTGTACATGTCCAAGAGGTTACGAATTGATAAATGAATTTGATTGCAAGGATGTGAACGAGTGTGACAAAGGAATTCATAGTTGTTCTCATGATTGCATTAACGTGGAAGGTGATTACGAGTGTATTTGTCCTAAAGGATTTAAACTCGACGATGACAGACAATGTCAAGACGTTAACGAGTGTTTGGAAAATCTTCACGATTGTTCACACGAATGTAGAAATACCGAAGGTTCATACGAATGTGTTTGTCCACCTGGAATGTTTTACAACGTAACCAAAAATCTTTGCATATCTTCTACGAATATCTGTGACAACGATAACACTGGTTGTTCTCATTCGTGTGAAATATACGGTGATACTTACAGATGTGTTTGTCACGAAGGTTATTTGTTGCAAGACGATGGAAAAACGTGTTTGGATATGGACGAGTGTCAAGAGGAAGAACACGATTGTTCTCACGAATGTGTAAATACACTTGGTAGTTATAGATGTACTTGTCCACCTGGTTTAGAACTAATCGAAGATGGTTTAACGTGTAAAGATGAAAAATGTGAGAATGGTTTTCGAAGAGATAGCAATAACGTTTGTCAAGATATCGACGAGTGTGAAGAAGAGGATCACGATTGTTCACACTTGTGTATCAACGTTTATGGTTCTTATCAATGTTCATGTCCAATCGGTTGGATTTTAAGCGAAGATCGTTTAACTTGTATCGAATCCAATCCATGTTTGAATGCTACTTGTTCGCACGTGTGTTTACCACAAGGTTCAACCTTCAAATGTGAATGTCCCGTTGGATATGAAATCGATGAAAGTGGTATGAACTGTAAAGACTTGGATGAGTGTGCGAACGATAAAAGAAATAACTGTAGTCATAGTTGCAAAAACTTGGAGGGTTCGTATGAGTGTCATTGTCCTGAAGGATACGAACTCGACCAGGACAATGGCACTTGTATCGATGTGAACGAATGCGAGAACGGTGAACACGATTGCGAGTACGACTTATGCATAAATCTCGAGGGAAGCTATAATTGCACTTGTCCAGAGGGTTACTTTTATTCCGAAGTTGAACGCATTTGCAAGGATATAGACGAGTGTTTGAGGAATAACGAATACAAAATACACAATTGTTCTCACGAATGCGTAAATACTATTGGTACGTACAAATGTAGTTGTCCTATCGGTTGGAAACTCAAGGAAGACGAACGTACGTGCAAGATCAATGACCCTTGCGCGAGTGATCATGGTTGTTCTCATACGTGCGAACAAGAGAATGGAGAGATTCGATGTGGTTGCCCTGAAGGATTCGATATTTCAGAGGATGGGAAAACCTGTCGGGAGATAGACGAATGTTTGGAAGGGTTTCATGCATGTTCCCATATTTGTAAAAACGTCGAGGGTGCATATTACTGTGAGTGTCCAACCGGATACAAATTATCGACCGACGAAAGGACATGCGTTGATATAGACGAATGTTACCTGGAAACGAAAATATGTTCGCAATACTGCAACAACACCGAAGGCAGTTTTCACTGTACCTGTCTAGATGGATATGAATTATCTGAAGATCAACGGACTTGCAAGGACATAAACGAGTGTACGAGGAATCTTCACAATTGTTCGCATGAGTGTGAGAATCTCTCAGGTAGCTATACATGTCATTGTCCGGAATATTTTACCTTGGACGTGGATAAAAGTACTTGCATCGATTTGGACGAATGCTCCGGGAATAACAATTGCACTCATATTTGCGTAAATATTCGTAATGGTTACAAGTGCGAATGTCCCGATGGTTTCAGATTGGAACTGGACAATTGGTCGTGTACAAAAATCGACCACTGTGAAACGCATCATGATTGTTCTCATGAATGTATCAACGAATCGAACGGTTACAAGTGCGGCTGTCCCGTGGGATACGCATTGTCAATGGATAATAAAACTTGCGAGGACGTTAACGAGTGTTTGGAAACTAACAACGAGATTAGTGAGCCTTGCTCGCACGATTGCGTTAACACGATTGGTAGTTACGAGTGTCGTTGTCCTAAAGGATATCAAATTGGTAAAGATAAGAAAACTTGTGAGGATTTGAACGAGTGTATTGAAGAAAACGGTGGTTGTTCGCATTTTTGCGCAAACACGGAAGGTAACTACGAGTGCGCTTGTCCCGACAACTACAAACTACTCGAGGACGATGGAAAAACTTGCGTTGAGATAGACGAGTGTTTGATCGACAACGGTGGATGCTCTCACTTTTGTCAATACGAGAACGGAAACGTGTCCTGTTCTTGTCCCGAAGGATTCGTCCTGGACGACGAGGAGAATAAATTTTGCATGCACGAGGACAAATGTCTGATAGAGAACGGCGGTTGTTCCGACATTTGTTATTCTCTAAACGGTACAGTTACGTGTGATTGTTCCTCGGGATTTCGTTTGTCTATCAATGACAACGCAACTTGTTTAGACATAGACGAGTGTTTGGAAATTAAGGATAACTGTACTCAAAAGTGCATTAACATAGAAGGTGGATTTAAGTGCGAGTGTTACGAGGGTTATCAAGTTAATCCCGATGAATTAAGTTTATGCGACGACATAGACGAGTGTCAGGAAGAAAATGGCAACTGTACGCATTCCTGTTACAACACGGTTGGTTCTTATCGATGCGATTGTCCAACAGGTTACGATCTTCATTCGGATAATAGGACGTGCGTTTTGATCGATGGTTGCAAACGTGACAATGGAAATTGTTCCCATCATTGTTACCATGACGAGAATACCGGGAAGACTCGATGCTCATGCCCATTGGGATTTAGATTGAAACATGATCAACATATTTGCGAGGATATAGACGAATGCGAGGAGTTAGAGAATGACGTTGATACGGGTTGTTCTCATGATTGTGTTAATACAGAAGGTGGATACCATTGCGAATGTCCAACCGGTTATATTCTCATGCCCCAGGACAAGAAGAGTTGTGTCGACGTTAATGAGTGCCTTACAACCATGCACAATTGCACCCACGATTGTTTGAACCTTCTTGGTAGTTACATATGCACGTGTTACGAAGGACACTATTTGCATAGTGACAAATCATCTTGTTTGGATATCGATGAGTGTCTCGAATCGAACGGTGGTTGTTCAGATACCTGTACCAATACAATAGGTGGTCATTTTTGCAGTTGTCCCGACGGTTACGAACTCGGTCAGGATGAGAAAAATTGCGTGGACGTTAACGAATGCGATAAGGGAATTGCCAATTGTCCGGATGCATGTATCAATACTCCTGGATCGTTTAAATGTCAGTGCCCGGATGGTCATATTCTTGCTAATGATTCTCGAAGTTGCATAGACGTTGACGAATGTCAAATATCAAACGGTGGTTGTACACACGCTTGTTTCAACATAATCGGCGGTGTACGTTGCAGTTGTCCAGTTGGTTTACGTTTACACGACGATGGAAAAACTTGTCTCGATATAGATGAATGTAATATCGATAATGGCGGTTGTTCGGACATTTGCGTTAATCTCGAAGGAAGTTTTTCTTGTCGTTGTCCAGATGGTCATCATCTAGATGAAAATAATTTGAAAACTTGTATAGACATTAACGAATGTGAAATAGAAAATGGTTCTTGTTCGGATATTTGTGTAAATGTCATAGGTAGTTACAAGTGCGAGTGTCTTAGTGGTTATCGATTATCCGATGATGATAAAACTTGCGTTGACGTTAACGAGTGCGAAGAGGATAACGGTGGATGTTCTCACGCTTGCATCAATAAACCAGGATCTTTCCTTTGCGATTGTCCCAGAGGATACGAGATCATGAATAAGACCTGCCATCACTCAAATCCTTGCACGATCAATAATGGTGGTTGCGAACAGATATGCAATGACGATGCTGGTACGGTTATATGCACTTGCAAGGAGGGATTTCAGTATGACAAGTCTAACAGCTCGATGTGTCACGATGTGGATGAATGCTGTGGTCGGCACGGATGTGAGCATACTTGCATTAACACTATTGGATCTTACACGTGTGCATGTTGGGAAGGTTATCAAATGCAGAATTCTACTACTTGCATAGGTGAGTTTTAGTATTATATATATATATATATATATATATATATATATATATATATAACTATTTTTCGAATAAAAATTACCTATTGTGCAAATATTATATGTATATCCATTTTACTTTGTATGACTGTAAAATAATATTCTATTCAAGATAGAGATAAATTTGAGAAAAATAATATCATTTTTACAATAGATATCGACGAGTGTGCATCGGGAATTTGTAAGACAGGTAGATGCGTCAATACATTGGGCAGCTATCGTTGTGAATGCGACGAAGGATATCGATCCGAGGATGACACTTGTGTAGGTTCGTGTGCGAAACCTTACCTTAAAGAAATAACGAACAATTCTTTCACCCGTCCCCCTCCCATCCAATAGAAATATATAATATTGTTTAGAAATTACTATGAAATTGAATTTAGATATCGACGAATGCGTCGAGGCTTCACCTTGCCGTGAGAGATGCGTCAATACACCTGGATCGTATCATTGTACCTGTTCACCGGGATTTCGATTACATGGAGGCGAATGTGTAGGCAAGTTTAAAGTGCTTTCCTTTGTGGTGCCTGACTGACACGCGCGATCATGAATTCGAATTCGACACAAAGCACGTAATTTAGTAACTTTATCGATCTAGATATAAACGAATGCGAGTGGCGTAACGGTAGATGCGAACAGGAATGCATTAACACTGTGGGATCCTTCCTGTGCAACTGTCGATCAGGATACGAATTCAATCACAGGTAAATGTGATATTAACAATTTAAAAAATGAATATCCAATGATTTTGCTTTTTTTTCTGTTTTTTAAATTTTCATTAGAATGGTGAATGTTTCTTTTCTTTTTTGATTTACTTTGCCTATGATCAAGTTGAACCAAAAGTTTATAAGTTTGTTGTGTTACAAATTTTGTTATAAATTTAAAATAATGGAATTGCTATTTGTAAAATTTACTTTAGAAATATTAATTAAAATTTTTTTGGTTCAACCTAATATACTATATATAGATAGTAAAAGAAACAAATATTTATATATAATATAATAATATATTTAAATAATAAATTAATTATATATAATAAATTATATAATATTTAATATACATAAATATATTAATTTGTTATATATTATATTTAAATAATATATTAAATAATATAATATATTTAAAAGTATAAACAAAATGAATCCGTTTAGAAAAGATTGCAATTTTTAAATATACATTGTGTTTTATTTCTAATGCAAATTAGTAATTTAATGGTAGACGACAATCGTTAGAACGGGGTAATTAGATTATATTATAGTGCATAATGCATAATATCTCGAGCTGTAACAATAGTTAAGCGTTCGCTTTCAGGAACAGAAGTCAGTGTCAAGATGTAAACGAATGCTTGAACCGGAACGGTGGTTGTAACGGGGAGTGCATTAACACGCTAGGAAGTTACTATTGTACGTGCAACGGCGATTTAGTGTTGTCTTCGGATGAGAGAACTTGTGTCTCGTCGGAATCAAAGTGTCCTGCTATGGAATTACCTTTGCACGCTGAGGTTACTCGATTATTATCTTTATAATTATTCCTTTTTTTTCTTATTTAACTTTAGATTATATTATACGTAATTAAAAACCATTTTAAATTTAAAGATTTGTTTTTGGTTTTATCATATAAAGATAAGAATTTGACAAAATTTATTTTTTTTTTTTTTTTTTTCATTACATTGAAAATTATTAAATGTTTGTAAGATTTCAACAAATTTTCACACCAATTAAAATTTATATTTAATTGTTTATATTAAATTTCTAATTAGTGAATTGTTAGTTAGGTTTTTGTCAAATTTACAAATATTTTGACACCAATTACACAATTTATATTACATTATTTTAAATTTATATTAAATTATAGTTATATTAAATTTTTAATTAATATATTGTTAGATTTATCGTAGAATTTAAACAAATTTTGACACTAATTAAAATTTATATTAAATTTTTTTAGATTTATATTTTGAATTAATATATTGTTAGATCTTTCGTAAAATTTAAACAAATTTTGACACACCAATTAAAATGAACAATTAGATATTTTTTTTTTTTTTATTAATGAACGAATTAAGATAATATAAGAATAATAATGTTATTAAAATTATTGTAAACAGATAAGATGTCCAGGATATTATTCAGGTGCAAACGATTATCCCCAAGGTGCTAGGTGTCACATCAGATGTCAACGTGGATTTAAATTGGAAGGACCTCACACGAGATATTGCGTGACCGGTGGTAGATGGAACGGAAAAGAACCAGTGTGCCTTCGTGAATACTCGATCGTTGATTCTCGCTATGATCTAGGTAATAACACGTGTTCAATTTTTAAAAGAAGATTCGATTACCAATCTCAACCATCGTTAAACCAAGAAAATTGCGATATTTCTTAGATAAATATCTCTTTCTCTCTCTCTCTCTCTCTCTTTCTCACTCACTATTTCTCTATCAAATAACCTATACTCGATAAAAAGATAATATCGGTTAGATTATCCTGGATATTTACGCTTCGGTAAACATCATAATTCCTCCTTATTCCAATTAACCAAGATAAAAAACATTCTATTTTATTAATAATTGCCCTATCATTATTTATCAGGTTATCGAAATGATAATTTCATTTCTTTTCATAAATGTTACAAAAAATTGCTAATAATAATTTCTTCGTTACATTGCAAATTAAAACAAAAAAAAAAAAAAGAATCTTCTCACATTTACGCGTTATAATTTATTTTCACAAAAATCAATCGAATCACAAATGAATAAACGAGTCAAGATATTATTCACAATCAAGATTCAGAAATTAGAATAAATCATTTTTTTTTTTTATTATTAAAATCAAACGAAATGTAATGGTTGAAAATGTCAAAAACGTTGTAGAGATTATTTATAACGTTTACGAAAATCATATTCCAAGTGTTCACGTTCAATTAGCCCAACTTGGTCCCTCCCCCCCCCATTCTAAAGAGCTTTTAATAATGGAACCTTCTCTTATGGTTGGGAATTGTAAAAGGCAGGCAGGTTTGCTAACGAGGCCATACGTTAACGCTGGATCTTAATGAGCGTACGAGTAACGTTATAGGTACCCAACCTTTTTTATGTCTCATTTCCACCTTTGACATTTTCCACTACTACTACTACTACTACTCTTTCTCTTCTTCCTATTATTATATTTATTATTATTTTTATTATTATTATTATTATTATTATTATTATTATTATTATTATTATTATTATTATTATGATTTTACTTTGGTATATAGGGTTATTTTCATTGTTTGCTTATAACGATAATGAGAGTTATTTTTTGTATTTCTCGATGAATTATATGAATCGAAGTTTCAGAGATAATGGTACTTTTAATTTCTTCCAAACGCAATATAATATAATAATCTTTGGGTATCGTTATAGGCGTGGGAGTCAAGCCAATTGGCTTGGATCCTAAAAAAGGTATCGTTAGAAGAGTCAAAGTCTTGAATACAGTTCATTTTTAACAGCTACAACACAGAAACAGTGACTATATATTTACATTCACTTTTCCAATCAAGTTTATATTCACTAATAATTTCTAGGAATTCAAATTAGACATAAAACAACATAAATTTTTGATATATATAATATAACATATAAATAACAAAATACAAATGAATATAAATACATAAAATAATAATACACGAAAAAAATATAAAAAGTAGGGTTTGTTATGTCTTATGTAACTCTGAAAAAATCGTGAAATAATTGAATTGTAATACAGCGCCATGTGTTGAAAATTTATAATACTTAAAGACATATAAATAATTTCTAAATAATAAATATATAATATTATAATATTGAAATTTGTAAAGGGAAACTGTATAAAGGTTGTTTGCTATTCAATCAAAATTAATATATCTTATAATAATAATAATAATAATACTATTATTATAATTCTAAATTATTTAGTAAATTATAACAACACGCAAAATAATATTGCAATTAAAATGAAATACATAAAATAATAATACACGAAAAAAATATAAAAAGCAAGATTAGGTGTGTCATATGTAACTCTGAAAAAATCGTGAAATAATTGAATTGTAATACACCGCCATCTATTAAAAACTTACAGTACTTCAAGACCTAGATAACTTTAAAGTAATGAATCCATAAATTAACAATAAAAACTAAAAATAATCGCGATAAAAACTATTCTATATTCTAAATTGAAACAAATCACACAAAATAACCAAAAATAATAATAAAATTAATTAAAACTATAATCAAAACTATATCAAATAATTTAGTTGAAAGTAATATCTTATTTGCCGTCCATTTAACGATCTTTGAAACGTTCATAGTTAGAATCTAGAACGTACGTATATACAATATATGATAGAGAATATATGTGTGTATGCGTATGTGTGTTCTTGAAAGGACAGCCCCCAATCTCTAGTAGTAATTAGTCCTGATTTGTAATTCTATGTCGTAAGAGAGACATACATAGCTCGTCACGGGGGAGGAAAATTGCTTCGGTAGTCTAATGACCACCTTCTATCATGTTACAGACATGCCAAGGCCGTTTGTGAGATGCCCACAGGACATGGATGTTGAATTACCCGCAAGGCAAAATACGATACGCGTTTCCTTCCCACAACCAAAGTCTAATATGAATTGGTGGAGGTAAGATTGGATGATTCATTTTTCCTTATTTATCTTGTCAATTACATTTTTTTTGAATTTATTTTATTTATTTAAACGTACA
>NW_015148972.1:70917-96899 GCF_001465965.1 Polistes dominula | reverse complement strand
GGGTAGAGTCTGTATCGTCGATTATTTTCGTATGCAACACGGACTATGACCACACGTTGAACTAACTCGATCTAGAATAGGTATCACGTGACGTTTCTGTAAACTACGATATATATCCTATCAGTATGAGGTTTGTGTGTGTGTGTGTGTGTGTGTGTGTATATATACGTGTTATGAGCGCGTGTACACTTACATACATACAAAACAAAAATAGGAACAAAACGTAGGCTAACAAATACAAGCAAAATAACCACCCGCTCCCATTCATTCTCCACCCATCCACCACCCCCACCAAATAAAATCTTTTTTGAAACATTCATTTTATTTGTTTTTGATTTTGTTTTGGTTTTATTTCAACTAACGTTACAACAGATCTTTGCACGTGTCACACAAACAAAATATCTGTAAAATTTAATATGAATTTTTTTTTGGTTGGTACAAATTTTTTTTTCTGTTTTTTCTTTTTTGTAGATAGAATTTCGTAGATAGAATTTCGTAGATAGAATTTTGAGATACTGGTGAAATCCGCGTACTGGATAAATCGGTAAATGATAAAATAAAAAATAATGGAAAAAATAGGCAGATGTATTATAAAATGATCGATTGAAAAAAAAAAAAAATGAACAATGGATTTCTAACGAAATTTTGATCGTAAAATTGAAATATTTGAGAAATTTTCATTCTAATTGTAATAATAATTGTACGATTAAAGTGTATTAGTAATTTTTATAGAGGAAAATCTTGTTTAATAAACAACGAACTATAACATAAGTACATTAATTTACCCTTTGAGTGCTGAATACTTTTAACTAAAATGTTTTGTAGGTAGAAAATAATTTATTATTAAATAGATTCTAATAATAAATTATATTTAATAATTAAAATTATTGTTTGTGAATATAATTTAATTATATTAGTATAAATATTAAATTATTTTACATTAATATTATAACAAACACGTATATATGCTTCGAACAATCAAGTTAGTAATTTTTACCAAACGCATATATGCGTCCATAGCACTCAAAGAGTTAATGTTATAAATTGATATTAATAATGTGTCAATCTAAAGATTTTTACGTACGTATACCACCATAATAACCTCATAACAATATTAAAAACCTTACATAGAAAAAGAAATATACAAAAGTGAATTTTAAAATGTTAAATTTAAAAAAAATTCGAATTATTTGCGTATCGCATTTTTTCAATAAAAAAAAAACAATATGTCAATTTGAAGATTTTTTTGACAAGTATTTTAAATGCAACTTTTATACAGGATTCTAATCTGTCAAATAAACGTACATATACCACCAAAATAAATGCATGATAACACTATAAACTTTATGCAGAGAAAAATAATATGAAAGTTACTTACTAACACATTCACCATGTTTCGGACCATCCCAATTACCATCGGATTGACAAGTAAGCTCGTATTCCCCATGAAGCTGATAACCATGAGGACATTTGAGGAAACATTTGGTACCAGGATGATTTGTTATCTTTCGTCTACCTCGCCATGATTTTGGTCCAGCCATTCGTGAACACATCAGGTAACCCCTTCCCGCAGGATTTAATGGTGGACAAACAACGTTGTCTATATCTGAGAAAGAAAATCAATCAAATTATATTATACACATCGTTAATAATTAATCGTGACACATATTGTGTGTGTGTTATGTATGTATGTATGTGTGTATCATTCAAAACATTATAATTAATTAATTAAAAAAATAATAATAAATAAAATAATTAAATTATTATTGAAATATATTTTAATTTATTTTTGGTTCAACATTTTAATATTCATTCAAAATATTATAATTAATTAATTAACAAAAAAATAATATAATTAAATTGTAAATTATAATATTTATATAATATATGTTTAATTGTAATTAATTAATTATATTTTAAAATTTATTTTTGTTTCCAATATTATTTTATTTTTACATTTTATTTTGACAAATTTAAAGTGAAAAATACCGAGAATATTTGTTAGTTGAAAAATTTGTTTGTTACAAATATATTTTTTTTTTATTTATATCTCTTATATTATTCGATCAATTTTTGTTCAATCTGAACATCCGTTTTCCACTACTCGATATCTCTTTCTCTCTCACTCTCTCTCTCTCTCTCTCTCTCTCTCTTTTTATCTATCTATTCCCTTTCTCTCATTTTTCATCCCTTTATGAATAGAAATCGAATATATTCATCCACTACGATTCAACAATTCCAGTCATTTCTATATCAAATTCACATAGAATATCGAGAAATTCAATACGTTTATTACCTAATGATCTATAATATTCATTGCAAAATGTTCCTTTTCCAATAACCATCCTCAAAGAGATTAACAAAAGATTTTTCATAACGAATATACATATATATATATTACTAACGAGTTCTAAGCTTTCAAATGAAATTCCATTGATAATTTTCTACCTATGATGATTATAAATTTAAATGAAAATAATACAACGAAATATAATATAATTTTATAATATATTAATAAATAATTTTTTATATTTTCTATTTATTATTTTATATTATTAAATTTATTCTATTAATAATATATATTTAATTATATATTTTTCCAAATCACATTATAAACCTTTTACCACTTTTGTAAATATCATACATAATTAATTATTAATTAATTCATAAATATTTATTAAAACTTAGCAACAACTGAAAGCCTTTATTTAGCCCATTACAAACCCATAAAGCTTTAACCAATGATAACAAATCTGTGTCAAAGAAAGATAGAGATATACGTCTAAACAGAAATTAAGAGAGAGAGAGAGAGAGATAGATAGAAATATACATGTACATACATACATACATAAATACATGTAATGCATGTATGTATGTATGTATACGAGCCTAACGCATCGATTAAACGTTGCAATACAAAATTTATCACTGCCCCGGGATATTGTTCAAGCTAGATTATACGGCTCGATCATGGTACCCATACCACCCCTGGTATTCATCGTAAAAGCACAAGGTCGTTTATCAAACCAACCTTGTAAGAAAATTTATTCCGCGATACGTTATTATACGATGTACGTACTCAAACCTAAAGAGAATGAAAGAGGGAGAGAATGAACGAGAAGAGAGTAGTTGTGGTAGTGCATCGGGGAAAGGGTAGGGGGTTGGGGGTGGGGTATTTGAAGGGGGTGAGATGGGAGTTAAAATGTTTTCTCTCACAATGTAGCAGCAGCTAGGCTTTCCATCTCACCTTTCCTTGTTCACCTAACCCACCCACCCAACACCATTTCTATATCGTTGTACATTATGGTGGTATTTTCAGAGCCAGAGTGATGCATGGGTTTCTGCACCCACTCCTCTCAGCCCTTCCAATCTAACCCCCTCCTTCTTTCCGTGTCAAACGAAAAGTGGAAATCATATTCGGGTTCTTGAAGAAAATTATTGTACAGTTTGAACTAGAGTGTAGTGTGTTTGAGAAAGAGAGAAGAAAAAGTGAAGGATGGATAAATGAAAACTTACTCATGCAAGTTTTTCCATCGGAAGAGAGTGTTTTTTCATCTCCGTCGCAAGCACAGAAGAAACTGCCGTCTGTGTTTTCACATACTTCCTTGCAACCCCCGTTGTCAATCGAACACTCGTCAATATCTTAAACAAAGAAGTGGTTTGGTTATTTATTAGAGAAAATAGTGGTGAAATATATTTATTATAAAAAAATTATTATTAACTATATATATTTTTTTTATTAATAAATATTATATATATTATTATATTATACTATACTGTACTATATAATAATAATAATAATATAAATAGTATAATATATTTTTTTATTATAATAATTATTTACTAATATAGTAAATACAAATGAAGCTATGATAAAAAAAAAATAAGTTATTTATTATAATTATTGTGTATTATATTATTATACAATTTTTTTTTTTTTTTATAATATGTAATATGTGTAAAATAAAAATGAATATTTATAATATAAATAATTATATATACCCTAAATACAAAATTACATATTTATTATAATTATTTTCTTTAATTATTGTATATTATATTATTTTATTATTTATTTTGTTATATGTATAATATATGTAATTATATTAATATTTATATTAACAAGTATTATATATACTTTAAATATTATATTAGAGATATTTATTATAGATTGTTATTTGAGATTATTTTATGTTTTTTTTTTTTTTTTTATTCATTTTAAATGTTACAATTGGTTGAAATTTTAATGACAAAATTCGACGATTTTCTTTTCAACGAAACAGTTTTCATCAGCTTTAATGAGTATTTCTATTTTGAAACATACTTACTTGTATCTATATTACTTCATCTTGTATAGAGAAATATTCGTTAATGAAATTAATTAAATACTTTTAATTACGTATCTCAACACCGAGATATTTTACGTGAAAAAGAAAAAGGAATAATAATAATTCCAAAAAAAAAAAAATGTACGACCTATTTCTTTGTTATCATTTATTTTATTCTGGTATGTAACGTATTTATATTCAATGTGTACGTGATACATAAATTACCTTTCGTAAAGGAAATAAATCAAAAATTTATGGTATGATGGATACTGTCATTAAATATCGTTTGTAACTCGACAAAGTTGAATATCGTACTAAAAGTTTTCTACACTCCAAACCATATTTCATATTTCTTTATTGAAACAACCAATGAGTAAATGTACAAATTTATTTTTGTAATTTTAAATTTAAAATAACGCAATACCTGTTTTTATCAAACAAATAATAAATCAAAGTTTATAATATGTATTTTCTTTTTTTTTTTTGTTTTTATTAATTACAAACTTATATTGCATAAAATTGTAACAGAGAGATATAAAGCATCACATAAAGTATTTGATTTGCTATAATACTTTTAAGTATTTTAATATGAATAAATAATAACAATTATTTTTAATATTAAAAATTACGATATTACAGAATGAAGAATCCAATATACGAGAGGTGATAAGAAAAATAATTTTCTTCTTCCAATAATTATTAATCAAATTTTCCAATACTTCAATGAGATTAAAAAAAAACCTAACACATCATAGATTAATAATATTAAACAAAAAAAATAAAATAAGTAGAAAATATTATTATAAACAAGATAGAAAAAAAAATAAACAAACAAATAAGCTCGTACAATTTTTCTAAAAAACTTTATACCCAATATTTTGTATGGATAAAAATTAAAAAAAAAAAGAAAAAAGAATGATAGAAATAGAGTGAAGTGGTGAATGAGCGAATCAATGAAAAAGAAAGTGAAATGATAAGAGGAATTCTTTGAAAAGGGTCACGTAACGATAGCTCTCTTCTAACCGATGCTGATCTCGCATTCTTTTTCACCACCACCAACACACACCGTCTCGTCGTTTCAATTGTCCACCACCCGATGCCGTTAAATTGACCGAAATAGACGCACAAGGGTCGGCCAGATTGCGATTGCCTCGAGCACTTTCAATGATGTTCAGTGAGTACTCTCGACTTCCGTTGCTTTCACTATACTATACTATAATACATGACAACGACAACGACAACGACGATGAACATCATCTCTACGTATGACGCGTATATAAACGCACCATATAATAACACACGTGCCTGCAAAACGTTCAATAATAATACGTATCCTACATACATATGTATGTATATGCATATGTATATGCATTCATACTGACAACAAAAAATTTCAATATACTTCAAAATACACATACCTTCCTTTCTATATACCACCCCCCATCTTCCACTCATCATCATATCTCTCTATATATATATAAAAATGTAGATTTCGTTTGTTCCTAACCTCAAATATCTAAAAATACTTTATCGATTGTTTTGAAATTTTAACGAATACAATGTTGCATTTGCATATACCTGTATGCAAATAAATTTAATTAACTTGAATAATTTAATAAAAATTTATATATATATTTAAATTTAGATTTTGTTAGTTTCTAACCTCAAATATCCAAAAATACTTTATCGATTGTTTTGAAATTTTAACACAACGTTGCATTCGCATACAACTAGGTTTCTATTACATTAATTTATTTATCAAATACTTAATTAATTTAATAAAAATTTATATATATAAAAATTAAGATTTTGTTTGTCCCTAACCTCTAATTTCCGAAAGTACTACTTTATTGATTGTTTTGAAATTTTGACTCAACGTTGCATTCATATACAGTTATGTTTTTTATTATCACACATTAATTTATTTATATCATAATTAATTAATTTAACAAAAATCTATATAATATATAAAAATATAGATTTCGTTTGTTCCTAACCTCTAATATCCAAAAATACTTTATCGATTGTTTTGAAATTTTAACGAATACAAAGTTGCATTTGCATACAGGTATGTTTTTATTATTAATTTTATTATTATAATTAATTGGCATTAAGAACTTGGATGTTCATTGTCGCAAATACTAAATCCCACAAGTTTTAATGTTTTTATTACATTAATTTATTTATAATAACAATTAATTCAATAATAAAAACAAAAACAAAGATACGAGTAATCAGCACCATCTGCTGGCCATAGATTTCGGTGAGTACGCGAAACATTTGAACATAACCTAACTTTTATCTATACTTTTCTTCTTTCTTTTTTTTTTCTATTTTATTAAATCAGACTGAGCTATAGTAACGCGTGACGGGGTATAGTTAGTATATTTTACATATTCCCATATGAAATTTTATAATGTAGAATTGTACATGTGTGTATAAAGAGAGAACAAAATATTCTTTACTGATATACCATACATTATATACATACGGTATATAACATACGTATAATACATAAGTGTGTATGTGGCACGGATTTTCAATTTATTCTCGAGTACGTATATTTTCACGCGATATTTCTGTACAAAAATAATAATCATAATTACGACGACGATGATTATGATGATGATGATGATGATGATGATGATGATGATAACGAGACTCACAGATGTTTGTATTTTACATTATTTTTTCTTTTTTTTAATCGATACAACGATATTTATACGAACGTTATTGATCATGTATATAATCAATGATTTTTTTTTTTAAATGCTATTTCATTTGTTCTTTTTTAATAATAAAGTATATAGATAAAAAATATATTATATAAAGGGTGTGACAAAAATCGTGCAACAAATAGTATTACAAAATTACCAATTAAACTAACGTATTTGAGACACCACTTATAATCTCTGATACACAACTTGTGACCCACCCTATATAATAAATACATATAATATTCATGCGTAAAGGTTTTGCAAATTATTTTCGTGTCCACTACGCATGATATTTCTGTACAAAATAATGATTATAACAATAATAATAACTACGATCACGTATTCATATTATAAATTTACAAAAATAAAGATAGAAATAAATAAATAATAATTATAATAATTATTATTATACGCTAACGTAATTGATCGTGTAATCGATGATTTTATTTTCCAATAAAATCACGTTTTTCGATGATGCTTCTCAACATCGGTATTCCCATATTTCAGATATTCAATTATGATAATATTATATTATTTATTATTTTTCATTATTTATATGAGAGATTATATATACATAAATCGAAATATGCATACATTGATTTAAAATCGTATAATATCATTTTCCCCGTTGCTAAATAATACGTGATGGTTTTGTATGAGAGTGGGGGAGTGAGTATAAAAGAAGAGGGGGAATATAACAACTCCCACTCCTTTCTCTCTATAATGAGAGAGGGGGGACTAGATGGACGTACGAAATCGATCAAAGATATAATCCCAGAGATTATAATTATTTATTATTAACAAAATGTTACTCTCTACTGTATACCAATTAACTTGATATATTTCTAATCCCTTTACTAAATTTATCTCACATAGGGCGTAAACGGTAGATTCAATAATAATTAAATACATTCCGTTGGAAGTGGTGCGCAATAACTGCGTTGATGATTCTAACTCGATATCGGAATAAAATGCATTTGCCTCGGGCGAGATTGCTTTCAGTGTACTTGTTAGAGCATTAGTTAATCGGATCGTCGAAGATTCGCGAATCTACTATATTATACTAACTATATATATATAATTATATTACTTTTAGTTTTTATTTTAACTAATGTTACGTACATTTCTTAAAACATATCGCGAATAAAATGTGAAAATCAAACGAAATTGTTCAATAGAAAATATTTTCTTTTCTTTTATTTATATTTTTATATTTATATGAAAGTTTGAAGTCACGACCAATATAGATATTTTTACTGTAAATAATTTATAAAAATTGCTAATAATTTTTTATTAACGTTTGTTGTACGCGACACAATTTAATATTAATAAAAATAAAATACAAAAATATAAAAAGTATATATTTTAAATAGAATTATAAGTTTTTATAGCAACTTATAATTTAATATATATATAAAAATATAAAAATAAAATACAAAAATATAAAAAATATACTTTAAATAGAATATTAAATTTTCTAGCAATTAATTTAATAGCAACATCTTAAAACAAAATATATTTAGACTACTTTCATAATTATGGGCACATAATATAAGTAAATTGTTAAAAAATTTGTCTTTAATAAATTTTCCATATTCTTCTACCTACACACACACACACATACATTCATCTATCCATACATTTAATTTCTTTGAGAATTGTATGCACGTTGATGTTGTTATACAAGAACGTGACGATTAAATGAAAGGAAAGAGATGAACAAGCAAGCGACATACCAGAAAATGCTTTTCTAATCCCGCAAATACCACCAAAAAGGAAGAGAGACAGAAAGAGAGAGAGAGAGAGAGAGAGAGAGATGAAGAGGGGGTGGGAGAAATGTATTCTCGTCTTTAATATTTACCGTCTAGACGGTTAACGTCATTCCTGACAACATGTACGAAGCTTTTACGGTAGATGAAAGAACCTCATTTGTGTTGATGACGATTTTCTATCTCCCTCTCTCTCTCTTTTTGTATCTATATCTATTTCTATTTCTCGTATCAACATGTTGAAGAGATCGTGTGTTTCTGCGATTTTGAATCCTCTTATTTGTCAAGTTTCCTTGTCAAATTTTAAAGTCGGCGATAAAGTCGGATAAGTTTTGAAATGAATAATCTACTACTTTGATTACTTTTTTACAATCGTCATTTCATCATTTCGTCATCGAATTATTATATTCATTTATTTCAATACAAATATATTGAATATATTATTATATTTTATATTAATAAAATTCTATATTATATTAATATTATTTAATTTATAATATTATTTGATTAATTAATTAAATTAATTCTATTCATATAAAATATAATTATGTATATAATTACTAAATTAAGACTTATAATTATTAAATTTATTTTAATTATTATATTAAAAAAAATTATTACATAAATTATTTTAAATTATATTAATATATGATTTATGAAAAATTAGATATTATATTAATATATATATATATATATATATTATTTATCTATAAATTATTTCATTTATCTAACGTTTTTTTTTTTTTTAATATTTTATAAATTTACGAATAATCAAAGAAATTCTCATAGGATTTTTTTTTTTTTTTTACATGGAGAATCGTAATTTTTACAAATAATTTGTTGTTCTTTTCTTTGACTTGCCCATTTTTTATGATGAAACATTAAACACCAGAGAGAGAACAAGAAAGAGAGAGAGAGAGAGAGAGAGAGAGAGACTAATTGTAATATAAGGAAAATTATTGTCGACATTTATCTTTTAAATTTTTGTTTTCTATTTTCTATTATTTTTTAACTCTCGGAGATAAAGGAAAGGAAGGAAAGAGAGAGAGAGAGAGAGAGACAGACAGACAGAGAGAGATAGAAGGAATAAAAAAAATATTCGTTCGCGTCCGGATAAAAGGTCCTAGCTTGTGTATTTTTAGGGACTCGCGAGAGGACGAATTTTTTTAATGGTAAAATTTCTTGTTTTCTTTTTACATCCTCCTATCCATCCTCCTCATTCCACCCCCTCACCCTCTCACTCCCTTGAGCCTCTCGAGAATCAACAACTGAGTGATGCTCGATTCGTTGGAGATACAATAGTGTATAAAAAAAAAAAGAAAATAAAAAGGAAGAAAAATTATATAACAGAGTCAAATAAAAGAAACAGGAAGAGAGACAGAAGAATAGAGACAGACAGATAGACAGACAGACAGACAGACAGAGAGGGAGAGAAATAAATAATAAAAAAAAGAATTCGTTGTATCGGTGTATAAGAAAAAAATATTGCAACTGTACAGTACCAAAGAACTTGTCTCCGTTAAGTTTTCAATTTATTTAAAAGAAGAAAACTTGATGCACGTAACTAACTTAAGAAATAAAATGATTACAATGGGAACAATCTCGAGTTGGATTAAGAGAGAAAAAGAGAGAGAGAGAGAGAGAGAGAGAAAGAGAAATAAGGAAACTTCGTTATCCTTACGACAACGTACCGTGTATTAAATAATTGTAGAAGAAAGAATAAAGGTAAATTAAAGAGAACGAGTTGGGGCTACTTAAGGAATAAAATTAAAATTAAAAAAAAAAGAAATACATTAAAAGTGTCCTTACTATGGACAACAACGTGTGTTGTATATTAAATAATTATTGTACAAAATAAAATACAATAATTATATAATAAAATAAAATTTAATAAAATAAAGTAAAATACAATAAATATAGAATAAAATAAAATTTAATAAAATAAAGTAAAATACAATAAATATAGAACAAAATAAAATTTAATAAAATATAATAAGAAAAAAATATAAAAAAAAAAATAAATAAAATAACGTAATTATATACAAAATATAATAAAATAAAATAATTACAAAATAAAATAAAATAAACTAATTACAAAATAAAATTTAAAAAAAAATAAAATAAAATAAAAAAAATTATTTTGGAAATAAATAGGTGGATGGATAATACGAAAAATCTCTCTCTCTCTCTCTCTCTAAATAAATAAATAAATAAATAAATAAATAAATAAATAAATAAATAAATAAATAAGTTGAAGAAAAATTTTGCATTGACGATTATAAAAACAATGGGATTATTTATCATAAAAAATTTTAAATTCTACTGAAAAAAAAAAGAAATAAAAAATAAAAAAGGTAAAAATACGAATAAGCAGATACAACGACCATCAACAACAACAATAAAAAACGAAAGAGAGAGAGAGAGAGAAAGATAAAAGTAGTGAGAGAAAAATGAGTGTTTTAAAAATTTGAAAAGTTAAAAGGTAAGAAGAAAGACGTTAAAAGAACTACTGTCCCTTCACAAGGGATATTACTACTACTACTACTACTACTACCTACATTGTATTCTATAATATTCTTTAACGCACCCAACGGAGTAGTTGTACTTTTTTTTTTATTTTTTTTTCTTCTTCTTATCCTAAATAACTTGAAGAGTATAAGCATGGAGTAGTGTGTCATGTGCGTTCTTCTTTCAACATTGAACGAGACAACTACAACGACAAAGTAACAAGGACATAGGACAGGGATAAGGGATAAGGGATAAGGGACAAGGAAGAAAGGGTAAAAGCTCTCGACGAAAATTTAAACGTTCCCGAGAAACTCGTTAAACTAATAAGAATCCGGAACGTTTAAGCCACCAGGGCCAGTTTGTTCTACGGAAGAAGAATAATTACCCTACCTATCTACCTATCTACCTATCTACCTACCCATCTACCTTTCTACCTACCTGAGGGTCTTGCGACAATACGAAACAACCAACAGCTTTCAACTTTTCTCTTTAACTCTAATTATGCAACAATTACTTCGGCTAATTAGACGAAGATGCGTTCAACGTTTTTCGCGGTGGGACATTTTATTATTTGAAAAAAAAAAAAAAAGAAAAAAGAAAAAAAAAGGGAAAAAAAAGATAATGAGACAGCTACTACTTTGCTGTACTTATCTTTCTCTTTCTTTATCTCTTTAACTCTTTTTTCTCGTCCCAACCACCCTTACCCTCGTACCCCTCACCCTTACCCTCAATTTCTTTTATTTTACTCATTGAAATTTGTTTCACATTTATCGTGTTTTAGTGTGTCACGATATGCGGGTTCATTAAACGATATGATTGCACATCGTAAACATTATATACAACTTTATATACTATTATATATAATGAACAAATATTTTCTTACCACCTGATCACACATATACACATATACGGGTGTATATACATGGAGATGATAAATACATTTTTGTTATATGCGCATATGAAGAAATATGGAAATAATGTAGGATGCTTGTTAATTTATTTTCTTCTAAAACCTCCTCCCCACCCCTTCTCAGGAGTTCAATGATATAAGATAGATATAAGTTTATGGATTTTTTCTTCTGTTTTTTTTTTCTTTTTTTTTTTTTTTTTTAACGATAAAAATAGATTCGAGACAAACATATCGATCTGTTTTTTTAAACGACACCTAAGATGATAAAATATACTTTAGTTTAATAATAAATAAATTAAAGTATATTTAAAGTACATTTAGTAAATATACTTTACTTTAATATATATATATTTAATTAATAATTTGAAATTATAAAATTAATTAAAAATTTAATTATTAATTGTAAAAAATTAATTTAATATATGTATATATTAAATTAAAAATATATATATAAAAATTATATATATATATATATTAAATAATAGGTTGCGCTAGAAAACTTAGGATTCTATTTAAAGTATTTTTTTTATATTTCAATATTTTTATTTTTATATTCTTGTATATATATATACATATATATATATATATATGTGTGTGTGTCTATAGAACTAGAATTTTATTTAAAGTATATTTTTGATATTTTTATGTATATTAAATTTTAAGTTGCTATAAAACTTTGAAACAATGTTGGTAAGAAACAATCCTTTCTTACATAGATTGTAGTTAAAAAAAAAAAATAATAAAATAAATAATTAAACAGATAAATATAATAATCTAAAAGAAAGAAAAAAGATATTATCACCAACGATATTTTTCCTATGAAATAATTCTAAATAATTCTGAAATATTTTTAAATATTTTATCAAACGAAAGAGAAAAAGATTACACCAACACTAGAATTTAAAAACAACGAATCTCATAATAAATAAATAAATAAAAAATCAATATTAATAAAAAAAAAAAAAACAAAACAAAGAATATTGGGATCTCTGGCAGAAACGTGGCGTAGCAATTCGACCTATATAATCTAATTTTGAATTTACCCACCAGATAGGGTATTCAAGTGCTAGAGATCTCACGTGGCGTAGCTAATCGACCTATCTACTCTAATTTTGAATTTAGCCACCAGATGACGTATTCAAGTGCTAGAGATGCCAATGCAATAATTTTCTTGCAACAAAAAGTAAAGAAAAAGAAAAAAGACGGAAAATAAAAAATAAAAAAACGCGTATGAAGGAGTACAATAAACGTTAGAATAAAAATGGAAAATAAAAAGTGAATAGAATAGACAACAACAAAAAGAAAAACAGAATCAAAAGTAGAATAAGAATAAGAAGAAGAAGAAGAAGAAGAAGAAAAAGAAAGATTTATATTCTTGTAAGAGAGATCGGTTGCCGAAACGTACGGTGACGGCTTTCATCAAAGTGTCGGCTTGTCTTCTTCTTAGAGGGTGGGATGGTGGTGGTGCTAAAGCTTCTAGAAAAGCCCACAGGGAAGTTAATATCCCTCGGAGCTTCTTACACATCTAATTAATCAAGAGCCCAGAGACGTCTGGGTAACGTGCACCCCATGTATACTATGTGTTAGGTGAACCTATGTGTTTGAGTGAATGTGTTAGCCAGTAACAGAGTAAGAGAGAGTGAGAGAGAGATAGACATAGTGTTAGTGAATGTGTTTGAAAGTGAGTGAGAGTGAGAGAGAAAGAGAGAAGGAAGGAAGGTTACAAGGGCCATCCTCAGCACAGAAGAGCAGAGAACTTCTATCGATCCCTGTCGGAAGGTTTAAAGCTTTCCAGTCAAGTGAAGTAACGAGGATTTTGAATTGGAAAGGGCACATCTAACATCTACTACTATCGTCTATCTTACTCTTTCGTTTCTTCATTCGCGTCAATTTCATCTAACAGGAAGAACAGAAATAACAGAAAATGGTCAAGATTGATAGATTGATTGATTGATTAATCGATTCATTGATTGATTGATCTTTGGTAGATTTGTTAAACTATAATCTGATTAAGGTTCTATTTATTCTGATTATTTTCTAATTATTATATATTATATATTATATTTATTAGATAAATATATTATTATATAAATTATATAATATTTTTTAATATTTAATTGATAATTAAAATTATATAAAAATTTTAACAATTATTTACATATAAGTATATATTTATTATATTATATTATATATTTTTATTATATATTATATTATTTTATTGTATAATATATTTTATATTATTATATTTATACTTTATCATATAATTTAATAATTAATGATAAATGTGTGGTGTGTTTGTAAAATTAATTAATACATATGGTAATATTTAATTTTATATAAATAATTAAATATTAAATTGCATTTATATACCTTTATGGTATTTAAACATCCTCTTATGGTATTAAACATGAATAATTAATTATAATAAAATACTAGTTAATTTATTTCAATTGACATCAATTATTAAAACAATTAGTACAATATAATAATAATATTAATAATAAATATTTATAAAAAAAAAAAACATGACTATTCGATCTAAATAAATTTTCAAATGGAATAATTACAAATAAAAAAAAAAAACAGATTTCGTTCCATTTCGTTTATCAACGTACACCAACATAAGTAAAAGAAAGCAAAGTACTTTCTTTCTCATTTTGCATACTTATCCTTCCATGAGAAAAAATAAACAAGAAGTTTCAAGTAAAAAGATAAAGATTTAAAAAAAAAAAAAAAAGATAGAAAAAATAAAAGCAAAAAAAAAATGTAAGAAGAAAATTCGTTTCGACATTAAAAAGCACGAGAAACTGGTAAAAAAAAAAAAAAAGAAAAAAAAAGAATGCAAGCACGAGATTTCATGCTAAAGAATCCAACGTGGATAAAAAAAAAAAAAAAAAAGAAAAGAAAAATAAAAAAGAAAAAGCATGGAGAAAAATTCGTGGGACGTTTTTTGCGAACCCAAGCGTTTCTTTGTCAGCCAAAAATCGGGTTAGTCCTGAAAGGAACCTCTTTTGAACCTCTTTTGAGGACGTTCTCTCTTTCTCTTTTCCTTTTCTTTTTCATTTTCTTTTTTTTTTCTTCTTTTCTTTCTTTCTTTCTTTCTTTCTCTCTCTCTTATCGCGTAAAATTTCTTTAGGATAACCTCCATAACCCTACCACCCCCACCCCAAACCCACCCTTTCATTTTCATCTCTTTCTTTCTTCTTCTTCTTCTTCTTCTTCTTTTTCTTGGATTTTTTTATTTGTATTTTTTCTTATATTCCTTTTTTCACGTATTTTTCTTTAGCGAAGCAACAAATAGTAGAAATAATAAAGGAGAAAAACGTACGATAAGGGCAACAAATAAGTAGTACAAGTACCCCACCACCAAGATCGTTATGCATTATCGCAAAAAGCTGAACTTGGAGTAAAAAGGGGAACACAAAACAACATTGACGAAACGTTTTTCTAAAGTCAAAGGAATTTCTTATTCTTTATTATTATTATTATTATTATTATTATTATTATTATTATTATTATTGTTATTATTATTATTATTATAAGGACCGCCAATAATCCTTCTTTTTACATCATTAGGAACGTAAACTATATAATAACCTCGTGAAAATATAACTATTTTATTAATACTTTTTGTTGTTACTGTTGTTGTAATTTATTTGAATTATCAAATGGAAAATAATTAACAATAAACGAACGAATAAGAAGAAAATAAAAAAGAAAAAGTATTGAATAAATGAATAAATGAACAAATTACGTTTAATATATAATTTATATAAATAATATTTATATTAATTTATATTATATAATATTGTATTAATATATTATTATAAATTATAAATTRTAAATAATTATTATATATAACAAATATTATATAATAAATCAATAATATTTGTAATTTAACGTGATATATGAATAAAAATATAACACAAAAATCTATGTTAAAAATATGATATTATTACATTACAATTTTGTTAAAAAATATTATATAATTTATATTATATTATAAATAACTACTAAAAGTCAATAATCTAAATTATAAATAATATTTTATAATTTATAAATAATTATTATATAATAAATAAATATATATAATTTATAAATACTAAATATAAATTATATTTAATTAAACATCCTATATGAATAAAAATATGACACGAAACTTTATATTAAAAATAAACAATACCTATTATAATACGATTTTGTTGATAAATGTTTCTTACTTCGTTGAATTACATTTTACAATCCTTTTTTAATAAACATAAAACATAGTTGGTGTTTTGTATTCCTAAAAAAAGGTACTTCCATTTTATAGATTTGTATTTATCAAAGACTAAAATTCCATGTGGAACATATCGATATACACTAGAGAAAAATTTCAACCCTTTTTTTTTTCTTTTCCCTTTCTTTCTTTCTATTTATCGATATTGCTTACTAAAGTGAAATACGAAAACGCATGACTGATAATACCATTTCCTGCTCCATAAATCTACCCTTTGTTAGTTCGAAACGTGCTTATGTATTCCTTATTTTATATGTGTACTTTCCTACACACACATACACACATATACAACAATATCTATTTGTCGTAAATTATTCTAACATAATTTTCAAATTAATTAAACTTACAAATATAAATACAAATACGTAAATTTTCACATTGTACGGATTTTAACTTGAAATAAGAATTTTAATCTCAACTGTATTTAATAATAAATAATAAAGTAAAAAATAAATAATTTATTTAATTCCCATTCTTAACTGATTTTACTTAAAAAAAAAAAAAAAAAAAAAAAAAAACTTAAAAACAAAAAAAAAAGAAATATAAATAAAAGTAAATTAATAAAGATAGAAAAAACTATAATAAAATTTGTACTCATATATGTTATGATTCACACACACAAAGAAAATATAACGAACTCTCAATATTTGAAAAGTAACTGAAAGGTTTATTACTTAATATTATAAATGTTTAACTACAGTTAATTAAGACTAAATAATCTAAAGRC
This sequence comes from Polistes dominula, assembly GCF_001465965.1. The sequence goes on along the minus strand of NW_015148972.1, from coordinate 79,661 downwards.
TAATAATGAAACTCTAAAAMTAATAAACTAAAACTAATGAAATCACTCTCGCAGCACACTGCCTTTTCTAAAGTTCAAACGATGCCAGGCATCCAACAAAAATACTACTTTTCCTTTTGAATCGCCGATCTCTTCTCCGGAGCGCAACTCCCGAAAAGAACGTTGAACGTACACGCGACTCTCACGCCATCCATTCCATCACGCATACACATACAACTAAGCTTACATACTAAATCTTTTATATTATTATTTAGTCGCTAACATATATGAGATCGTTTATCAAAAACTTGTAAAAAAAAAAAAAAAAAATTAAAAAAAATAAAAAAAATAAAAAACGTAAGAATTGACGACAAATGAATTTTCTAACGCTTATAAGTTCGATAAAGTTTTACAAACTTCCCCTTGAGAAAGTTTCACTTCTCGCGTACACTGTGAGAAAAGAAAATCGATTTAACGCGGAACGATACTCGTTTCAAGACTTATCGAAACTCTACGTACTATCAAATATACACACATACACACATACACACATTTATATATACGTAAAGGGAGGACTTCTAATGTAAGTTCACTTCTGTTTTTGACAGGCACGTTCCGTTTCGATAATTTAACGCGTCAAAACTGTATAACACATACTTAAATCTTAGAAATTTGTAAATAAATATATATATATATTGTTAATATAAATATTTTCCAATATTTATTTTTTTTTTCATTTTAATTTAATTTCAAAAAGGTATTATCATTTAAGACAAATATTCATAAAAATATTCTCATGAATACTACACAAAAACATTGTATTTCATGGAATACATGAAAAAATACGAGAAAAAATTCTACAAAATTTAGGAAAAATTATTAATTGTAAAATTTATAATAATATTATATCTAAAAAATCAATATGAATAATAATATTAATTAATAAGTTAATTAATAAGTAATTAAATAGTATTTATATATTTCTATAGTGATTGATATTAAATTATTATATTTTAATATTAATATGTGTAATATTTATAATATTAATATATAAATGTAGTGATAGATATATTAAATTATTATATTTTAATATTAATATTAATTTATATATAAATAGTAATAGATATATTAAACTATTATATATTTTAATAATAATATTATTATATAACTATTATATTTTTTAATGTAATAATTATTTATACATAAATAGTGATAGATATTAAAATATAGAATATATAAAAAAAAATATATAAAATATATATCATAATAAATAATTAACACTATTCACATAATGATATATAATACTATATATCATTAATTATTAAATAATTAATAGAATGTATCATTAATAAGATAAATATACATACACACACACACGTGTAACATATTTAATATGAGATTAGTCTATGTACTTACTTTCATAAGATTAGAATAACAATTTGTAAAAATATTTACCTAACAGCCAGAAAATCATAAAAGATGTTAACTTCTTCAATGCTAGAACGCTACTAACGTATACACGTCATTTTGTAAACACTCCGTCTCTATTCATATGATCCACATATTCGAATTATAAACAAGAATATATTTTCATAAGAAGGTCAGACTGTTTGTATATACTTTTAATAAAACCATGTTAGAATCTATCGATGTTTTCAAGATATTATTACAGTATATTATATAGTTAGTTTTAGAAATATTTTCATAAGAGAGTAGAATTTTTCAATATTTTATGTATGCATTTGAAAAAGTCAATGTTTCTTTTAACAAATGTTTTTCTTTTTACAATATTCTTCATAATCTATGAATGTGAGGTTCAAATAAAACAATTAAAAGAACAAAAAAATAGTCGATAAATGAACAAATTTATTTGACGAACGCGATCTTTGTTTATATACGTGTTTTACATTTACGTATAATACATACATATATACATGTATGTGTATATATGTATGTATGTATGTTTGTGTGTTATATTTGTGTATATTTGTCTAGGTCCTTAATCCAGAGTGATACGACAAAAACGCATTTACAGCAGAGAGTTGCTTCGTATTTCGTGAGGTGGGTGGGTGAAAAGGGAGAGAGGTGAAGGGGAGGAGAGAAATCGTACTTTTAAGTGCAGATCGTTGAAAAATCGACGAATCATGTAATACATAGATTGGTATATAAAACAGTATATAGAGAAAAAGAGAGAAAAGGAAAAAGAGAGAAACATCACATGTGAGCTTATGTGTTTTACTTACACGTACACGTATAAATATCTTTAAATACTGGGTGTTCCAATTCAAAAGAAAAAAAAAAACAAAAAAAGAAGAGAAAAATTAAATGAACAAAGTGTAAGCAATAATTTTGTAAAGATAATTTTCCAATAAATTCATGAAATGAATAATAATAATAATTATTATTATTATTATTATTAATTAGCATTAAAAACTCGGAAAGTTTATTGTCACATGAAATAAATAAAATAAACAAATTATTTATAATTTATTAAAAATTCTATAACTTTACTAAGCTCTTATCAATAGAGTAAATATTCGTTTATAATATTAATTAACAAAATTCATTACAATATATATATATATTATAATATTATATTTTAAAATTATAATATATTATAAAATAATATTATATATAATAATAAAGATTATTATTAAAATTTTTTTTTAATATATAATAATAAAAATAATATAATAAATATAATATAATTGTATAGAAAATATAGATATAAAATATATATATATAAATAATTTATATTCATTACACAATATAAATTAATAAATGAATAAATTTGATAGATCATTGATTGGATAAAAATCTTTGTCCAACATTAACAAAATTAACACGTCCATTTGTATTCCTTCATCATCCACAAAAAAAAAAAAGAAACCATAATTTTTTTTTTTTTTCATTTTTTTATTTAAAAACACCTGGTGTATGTGCAATACCATAGGGAATTTCGCGATACGGTTAAAAATGTGTTGGCTCCTCGCGGAATATGGGAACGAAGTAAGTGGGTGGGGTGAAGAAAAGAAAAAAGAAAGAAAGATACTTTACTTTTCCAACCTTTTTATTTCCCCCATAACCTCTTCCCCCTATCCCAATAGTTTATCCTTTTCTATCCTAAAAGAAAACTATAGACCGGTAATACAGATATCGGTCCCCGAGGGGCCACCAGCTAAGATTCCACACCGAACTTCTATTCCAACGAAGAAAAAAAAAAAACAAAAAAAGAAAAATAAGATGAGAAAAGAGAAAGTGGTAAGGGGGATGAAGAGGGAAGAGAAAAGGAGGTAAGAATGGATAAAAAGAAAGAAAGAAAGAAAGAAAGATAGATAAAAGTAAAGAAAAAGAAAAAGAATGAAGAAATGATACAAGACAAGGATGGAATATGTTGTGCATCCATATAAGTTCTTCGCCACCCTTACGATAAAAAAAAAAAAATAAAATACCACTCGTATAATATAGTGGAGGAGGGTGGAAAGTAGAAGTAGAAGGGCTGAGAGGGTGTGAAGAACAATTTTTCAAAGGGTCTTCTTCGAATTCTTCTACACTTTTTCTCTTCGTTCGACATCACGTGTTCTACTCAATGCAATAAAAGTAAAAAAAATAAATAAAAAGTAAAAATAAAAAAAGTAAAAAGAGAAAGAGAGAAAGAGAGAGAGAGAGAGAGAGAGAGAGTGTGTGTGTGAGAAAGAAAAGAGAATCTTCCCTTTAAATTTATACAGCAAATATAAGCGGAGTCACGCTCCGACAATTTTTCGCGAACTTCCGCGAATTTTTTCAAAGAGACCGCCGTTGGTGAAAGAGAGGGAGAAAGAGAGAGAGAGAGAGAGAGCTTAAATTCTCCCTTGACGGCTTTTCATACTTCGAATATAGAGAGACCACCTCTCATCATCCCCATTTTCCTTTTTTTATTCTTTTTTTTCTCTTCTACCCCCTTCCCTCCCCATCGAAGTAAATTCCCTTCTCTTAGGATTTCTTTTTTTTTTTTTTTTGATGACTCCTTTATACGTCTCGTTAAAACGAAACTCACATGAGAAAATAATTGGAGTGTTTTTGTTTATTTTCTTTTTTTTTCTTTTTTTTTTTTTTGATGATTTTTCTGTTCTCTTCAAATTTTTATTTCAATTTGTGATTTTTGATTTTAGCTGTTATCAATTTGTATTTTTAGAAAAAAAAAAATTCCAACTAGAAAAAAGTGTCTCAGTTTTTTTTCTCGATGTTATACATTTTAATATTTGGAAATCAATTGTTTTCAATTTGTGTGTAAAAAAATAAAAAAAAAAATAAAAATAAATAAATCATTTTACAATTCTAACTCTGAATAACTTGTTCACATATTTTTTTTTTTTTTTTTTCATTTTTTTTCCAGTGTTACAAATTTAAATATTTGGAAATCAATTTTTCATATGTAAAACATCATAACTCAAAAAAAAAAGAAAACAATTTGCATTTAATTAAATTAAATGATATATATATACTAGGGGTGCCCCGCCTCGCGTTGCTGTGACTCACAATCAGTCCGATACACACGTCTTTAAGTCAACGAATTACCTTATACCGCCATCTGTTAGAATCTTATCGAACTAACAAAGATAAACATGACTCTAATTAATTAATAAACAAATAATTCGCAATAAAATAATATTGCGATTATAAATTGAGATATAAACTATCCTATCTTTCAAGTTAGATGAAACTGCACACATTATGTAAAATTTTATTAAAATCGGTTCAGTAGTTTAGGAGTTCATTACGGACAAACAACGTGACACGTAATTTATATATATTAAAATTTAAAAAGTGCATTTAATTATTATGTTAACCCTTACAGTGCTATGGACGTATATATCTGCGTTTGGTAAAAATTACTAACTTGATTTTTCGAAACATATACGTGTTTGTTAATATTAATGTAAAATATATTATGTAATGTTTATATTAATTATATTAAATTATATTTAAAAACAAAAACTGTTATTATTAAATTAAAATTAAATAATTTATTCATAAATTAAAATTAAATAATTTACTATTAAATTAAAATTAAATAGTTTATTATTAAATTAAAATTAAATAATTTATTATTAAATAAAATTATAAATAATTTATTATTAAAATCTGGTTAATAATAAATTAATCCGTTTCTATAAAACATTTTAGTTAAAAGTTAGTTTAGTTCAACACTATATATATATATATATATATTTTGTTTTAGATATTTAAATATATAATACTTGAATAGCAATGAACTATTAAGAAAATGACAAATTACTTGAGATAATTATAATGATGGATCCCCAAACGTGAACGTAATTTTCTTCGACGAATAGTTCCCGAAGCTTCGATCTTGGTTTGATTCAACGCAATTAGATCGGACTACGAAATTGAATTAGACTAGAATAGAGACATTCCAACATGTTCCGAGTAACAAGGTCCAATAGAATCTATCTCTCGTTATCACTGTAACGTTAGTTTAAGTAATTAATTAGTTATAGGTACAAACGAAAGAGAGAGAGAGAGAGAGAGAGAGACACACACACACAAATTCAATGATGATAATAATAATTCACCAAATAAATTACGCTTATAATGAATTTTCAAATATATCGATTTGATAATACATTTGTTAAACATTTCTACCAATTATTATTCTAATCAATCATTCTAATTTCTAAACAAAATTTTCTCTACTGATTTTAATCTCAATCACGTAGAAATGCATTTATAATTTAACGTTATAGAATATTAAATAATTCTTATCATTCTCTATAAAGTAATTTAAATTAATTGCAATTAATTATTTGTACGTATCAAAAATAATTTTTATTCAATTAATCTTTATCCTTTTTCTTTCCCCCCCCCCCTAATTATATTTATTATTTTTAATTACAATTTTACATGCGTTGATTTATCGAATAATCTTTCTTTTAATTTATAATTATGTTATTTTATAATATATATATATATATATATATATATATATATATATATATTATATATATTAACTATATGTTATTCTCCTAACTTTATATTATATTTGCAAGCACAAAATATTGTGTTTCCTTTTCTTTCGTTCTAAAAGTTTATTAATATNTTACATGCGTTGATTTATCGAATAATCTTTCTTTGTATATTTATTAATTTAATATATTAATGAAAATATAGATTTTATTTTTTTTTTTTATATATATAAGAAAAATATTAACTATATGTTATTCTCCTAACTTTATATTATATTTGCAAGCACAAAATATTGTGTTTCCTTTTCTTTCGTTCTAAAAGTTTATTAATATTCAATATAAATCAAACAAATATATATTTTTTTTTTGATATATTTTATTCTTCCAAATGTATAACACAATTTTGTGTAATTAAAAATTTCAATATCGTTATTATAATCAAAATAATCAAACAGATTATCTTTCATTCACATAGATTCTCAAAAAAAATAGAAAAATTTCATCGTATTTTTTTACTTAAGAAACAACATAAGGGTACCCTAACGTGAATTTCGTGGAGGAGTGAGAGTAGAAGTGGGTGGGAATGGGTGTTGAACGAAAGCAACTAACGTGATTTTCCTAACGGCTTCGTTCATACTACCACCACCACCATCACCACCACTATCACCACTAACACGTACGTAGATCATTCGTGTATCAAGCTAATCGAATTAAGTTTCACACGTGGATTCGTGCTCGCGGCACGATGACAGCTCGTATTAGTGTCGTGCTTAAATCATTCGTTGCTGCCTGCCTGCCTGCCTGCCTTCCTGCACTTGCATGAAACACCATTAAAGGACCAACCAAGTTGAACGTTGATATTACAATTATATCGATGTTGTGTTATTAAAGCAAGTGTAACGTGAAATCGTGTCGAGATACAATCCTATTATTAATGTTCTTGTCTTGTAAGTTAATTGACATCATCCTAAACCGTCATTTTTAATTTTCATTTTATTGACATGATATATAAGATTCCTATCTCTTAGTTAGATCAAGATTAACGAGTATAGATAATTATATTCTCTTAATATACATATCAGTGTTTGAACACATGAGTAATTGAATGATACTTTTTGTGAAGGTGGGGTTTATAATTATTAAATATTATTATACTGTTAAATAATAATAAATTAAAAATAATATATTAAATATTAGTAAACTTTAAGAACGAAAAAAAAAACCTAAAAATATAAAAAAAACAACATGTGTGCAGATTACACGTGTTAGAAGTGAAACCTTTAAAAAACTAAGTTTCGAGAGAATGAGACGAATGCAGATCATCAGGTGTAAAATAATTATAGGATTTATTTGTTATAGTATTATTATTATTATATTGTTACCACATTCAAAAATTATTTTACCTACCTTACCTACACGCTTATCTCTGTTTATTCTTCTACCCTTCTATCGCTCCTACCTATAAACATTTCGAGTATCGAAAGAATACGTGTTCACACTTTGTAGTATGCAGTCGCACACAGACACACACATATACAACCAGGAGTGATAACTACGAAGCATAGCATAAAGAGGAGACCGAGAATAGGAAAAACTGTATAGCTATATTCCGTCTCATTCTCTCTCTGGCTCAATCCTATATGTTTGTCTCTTTTTCACTCATTATTTAGTATAGCAGCCGTTTCATAGCTCCGTTTCATAGCTCCGTTTCCTGACCAACCGCGTTTATTTACTTTTCAGAACACTCCCATTCTAAAAAAGTTTTCACTTCAAAAATTGTATAACTATATTCTGTCTTAGTCTCTCGCAGGTTCAATCCTATATGTTTGTCTCTTTTTCTCTTTTTCCCCACTACAACGTTCGTTTTCCCCTTACTACAGTGTCCGTTTCTTTTTCCCACTATATTACGGTTTCGTTCTCACCGCTACATTACTGCGTTTCATTTTTTTACAAATCACAGAGATTCTAAAGAAGTTTTTACTTCAAACAAAATATTTTTATAAAGTATAACCTAATGATAGAAGAAGCCTAATTATAATTCAACATAGATAGATAGATAGATATAGTCGACACGGAGTTACGCGTTAGTATGTACATAAAGTGGATTGACCATGTTCCAAACTGATTCGATTATTTACGTCTCGTACGATGTTACCGGGGCTTGACGAGGACCCCTATCTGAAATTTCGTTAGGGCCTTCATCTCTCCCTACGGGGGAATTGTTATCCGTGGTAAATAGATAGAGAGAGAGAGAGAGAGAGAGGACCACCCTCATCGATTCGCTTGAAATTTATCCATAGTCCATCGAGCTTTTAAAAGCTTTAGTACGCACTTTAAACCGTTCAAAACGAAATTACATTGCTTGTACGTTACAATGTAATCTAAACCGGACACGCGACATTCTCCTATTACTATTTATTTATATATATATATGTACGTATATAACAACAAATATGTAATATGTAATATTACAAATTAATATGTAATAAAAACCAAAATATAATATACCATTTATATTTGTGTTATACCATATATATACGAGTATATATATGCAATTGTATTACTGGTATAACAATATATGGTATAACAATATTATGGTATTACTATTTTTTGTACTTTGTAAAAAAAAGTAAAATAAACATAGTAATATACATAATATTATATATAATAAAATGCAGTATAATAATAGTATAAAATAAATAAAGTATAGTATAATAATAATAATAATAATAATAATAATAATAATAATAATAATAAAATAATATAATATTAATATTTTTAATACTATCTATTATTATT
>NW_015148972.1:59298-70897 GCF_001465965.1 Polistes dominula | reverse complement strand
GGGTATCTTCAACGTTATTAGTTTAATAACACTGTACGAATTGATCATGCAAAATATATTATATTTAAAAAAAAAATAGATAAAAAAAAAAAGTATAAAAAATTGTCTTTCAATTTTAAACGAATAATGTAATTCGATATTTTCCATAATTAATGTCAATGAAGAAGTAACAATTTTGCAAAGCGTATCCCCTCAAAGATAGTCATGCGGTTAGGTATAGTAGTTATGTGTTTCTAAATCGGTTGACTATGTCCGTGCGGACAAAGTTTAACATCCCCAGAGGCATCTATTATCATTAAACTGTATAATCCTCTGTATATCGCGGAATAACTGAGTAAATAACTAAACAACATGCTAACGAGCTACTGTAGTTAACGTACTACGGTGAAACAACTTTCGGTATTACACTTACAACGTAACGTATGAAATTTCGCACCGCATTGATAGAAATCCGTCATGTGAAATTTCAAACGATCCAATAGAGAAATAACTTTGACGATGTGTAATATATTTTTATTATAAATCATTTTTTAATATTAACTTGTATATTGCATTTGTATTATTATTAATACGCGTTTTTGTTTACTCGATGATGGACAAAAATGATTTGTATTATTATAAAATTGATATATTATATTAGCAATTATTATATTTTTTTATTCAATTCCATTTTTAATAATATTATATATTTTAGTAATATTAAATTTATATATTAAATTAAATTATATATCATCTAATAATAAATAAACGATAAATAAAAGTATCGTCATCGAGTTAAATATTGAAAAATCGAATGAAATGTAAAATTTCCTAAGGGTATAAAAAGAACATTTTTTTTTTATAAAAGTTTCAAATATATTAGATGGAATAGATAAAATTGGATGGTATCACACGTCCAGTAGGTTTATCGTAAAGATCAGGTACTCACCCACACAAATACCGTCTGCGGACACCTCGTATCCGGGCAGGCAAGTGATGGAGAGGCTGTCTGCTATCGGTTGATCCTTCAGCTCCATTGGTTCAGCGCATCTGTAAGATCCTTGGGTGTTGATACATCCGTAACGGCACACTTCCGTTTGAAGATCGGGTACTGCACATTCATCTACGTCTGAAACAAATGACGTAAATTCATTTTTTTTTTTTATTCCATTCCAAATATTCATTTCTTGGACACATAAAACACACACACACACATATATATATAATATATCAAATTTATTAGAAACCAAACCAATCATTTTGACTGGTTTTGGTAGAGAAAACATTGAATCTCTGTGTTTAATATTAAATACAAATGTATTCAATATTTTTCAATATTTTGTACTACTAGGGTATATATTGATTTATAAATTGAAACAAATTTATGTACATTTTATTTTTCTTTTTTTTAAATTATTATTAAGTGTAAAAATAAATTTTTATAGCGTAAACACAAATTTAATATTTATTTATAATTAATATAATTTATTTTATATTATTATTTTAATATTTTATTTTTTATCTTTATGTATTATATATTTTATATAATTATAATATATAATATAATATAAATTTTATTTAAATTATTTTTAATAATAAATTTGTTTAATATAATTAATAAATTTTATTTATATTATATAAATAAAATAATATATGATATTTCATAAATAAATTGTAATATTCCATAAAAGTAATCTTAATTATTATCAATAACTTTTATCTATCCAATTAATGCAAAATCACATTAATGACTCTTAAATAATTACAAACTAATTAATATAAAAGATAAGATGAAATTAAATGAAAAACTATTTAAATAATTCAATGAACAATAATATTTGAATTATTTTGAGAAATAAGGAAACACTCTAATATATGAAATAAATGCATGTATGCATGTATGCATGGTATGCGTGTAAAAGGATACGATTTGATAAGGATATTGCCATACCAAAGACAAGTTTCTCTCTACGGTATTCAATTAACGCGATTAAACGAACGAACCGTATATCCTAAGGGAAATGATGAGGTTTACCTTGACAGGTCTTCCAGTCGTCCTCGAGCATGAAGCCGTCCGGACAGAGGCAGAACACTCGACCCATCGTCGAGAGACAAGTGTGAGAACATCCGGCATTGTTGACACTGCATGGACCTGCATTCTGGCACGTGTGGTTATCGGCAGACAGGACAGTGTCCTGAAGACCCTCGCAGGAACATTCGTAACCACCTATGAGGTTACGACATGTGTCCTGACAAGGACCGTGTCCGTTGTTCAACAAACATTCATTTATATCTGAAAATTATGTTGAATTTATTTTACTTTTTCTTTTTTTTTTTTTTATTTAATTCAAGGTGTAATTAATGAAATCAAATTTTATTATTTATTTTATTTTGTTTTATTTTCTATTGATTTATTTATTTAATTTTTTTTTGTATTAATTTATATTTATATTTTTAAATTAACCCATTAAGGAACAATTTTGGCTCAACGTAAATAAAACGTCGCTCGAGTTAACTCAAGCGTGCAACTGTAGAGTTTAATTTTTTTTTTTCTTTTTTTTGGTAACAAATAATAATTTAATTTAATTATACTATTTTTTCTAAGTTAGGTGTTATAATTGGATGATTATCGTTTGTGATTGGTTAATGTTAGATTTTATTTTTAATCAATGAATGTTGGGTGATCTTCTTTCTAATCTTTGAGAATAATTTTTGCCACGGTGATTATAGGATAGAAAAAAAGGAAGGAAAAAAAATAGATCAGCGAATGGATTCTCATTGATTGAAAAGAATCCGAACGAAATGCCATCGACGAATTCCCTGAGCATCACATCCGACGTTTTAGATTGCTCGTAAATCGCTCACCTATGCACGTGAACCTGTCCTCGCCCTGTTTCATTCCCTTCGGACATTCGCATCGAAAAGATCCAGGAGTGTTCACGCATTTGTACTCACAGCCGCCGTTGTTCTCCTCGCATTCGTTCACGTCTGCGGTTTGAATGAAAAAAAAAAAAAAAAGAACAAAATGAGAGAGAAAGAGAGAGAGAAAATAGAACAAGAAAAAAAAAAGACTAAAATAAAACACAAAGTGTCTAGTTGACACTGGCACGACGACAGGGTATATACACTACACGTGATTTTACACACCAGTTACTCGAACCAATTAAATGTTACCCCCTCTTTTTTTCTTTTTTTTTTCATTTAATATATGTTACATATATATATAATTTTCTTTTTTTTCTTCTTTTAATTTACATTTAATTTTTTGTATTTTATATAATATAGTTTTTTTTTTATTTTATATTTATATTATTTAATTTATATTATATTATATAAAATTTAATATAATTAAAAAAAAAAAATAATATAATATAATATAATTTTTTAAATAAAATATAATACAATTTTTTTATAAAATAATATATTATTATTATTATTATTATTATATGTATTTTATAATACATATATTTTATTTTTACTTTATATATCTATATAATTATATTTACACGTATTCTTTAATACTGTCCTTATTGTATTTTTAATTTTTTTTTTTTCTATATTTTCTTTTTTTTTACTCATTAAACCTATTCCATTATTAAAATGATAATTTCTTTTCTATAACATCGTAATAATACCTTGAAAGCTTTTTGCAAATGACTATCGTTACATTTATTCCGATAATATTGAAATTTTCCTTTGTAAAGAATTTGCAAAAGCACTGGTGGAGGGGGCGAGGGGTCGAGGGGGAGGGGGGAGACTATTACAAATACAGGGATATACATAAAAGAAAAAAAAATGAAGAAATTAATTGAAAGCACTCGTGTGGTTCGTTCAACGCGGCAAAATTTAATTGCAAGTACATGTAAAATATATATATATACATATATATATATATATAATACTTATGTGTAAGTATATGGATATATATACGTGTATTGGTTTGTATAGAAACGTAAAGTAATGGCTACGTGTAGATTTAATTTGCGGTTACTGTACTCTAATAGCTCGTGGACATCGAGATTAATATTGGGAATTATGGTTTATCGACAAATAATATCGATATATCGAACACAATGACAGAAAATTTTCCTTTGAAAAATGTTTCTTTTGTTTTGTTTCGAATTAACATAAATCGATTAATACTTGTACAAAATATTTAACCCATTACTTGACACAATATGAAAATGCAAAAAATAAAGAGTATTGTTTTTTTTTTCTATTTAAATAAAAAAAAAAAATTATTTCATATTATTGACTTAAAATTAAAAAAGTAAAAATATGTAATATTTTCACGAATGACAAATAAAATTTCCTAATTTTGACGAATATTTAATTGATTTTGAAGATGCGGTTATTAAAAAACAAAAACAATTTGAAAATGCGTTCTAGAAAAAGGCCCATTGGCGAGTAATGGGCCATTAACAAATTTCTTTCTTTAAATATAAGAGTATAATTTTTGTAATACGAATTATAAATAATGTAAATAAATTTGATGAAAATATAATAAACAAATTGATAACTCACCTATACATTTGTATGCTTCCAAACGAAATCCATTATAACAAGAGCAAACAGCTCTACCATCGATTTCCTTACAAACGTGTTCGCAGGATACTTCAGAACAGACACCATCAGGTGCTTGTTTGAGTTTACATTTTGGTACTTGACCGATCCATTGACGATTTTTACATAATAATCGACTTCCCGTTGAGATCATGTAAAAACCAGGTGCACACTCGTAATCAGCTTCGAGATACTCGTGACCTGGCACGGATGATCTTTAAACATTCACATTTTTACAAACATTATTTATGATACAAAAACAATAAAAAATATAACAAATATTCAATTTTTTTTTTCTTTTTTAATAAAATAATAATCAATAAAAATTCTCAATTCAATTCAATTGTTGTTAATTCAATTTTATTTAGACTGTATTTATGAGTTGTTTTTATCGAATAAAAGTTGTAGGAAAGTTTTACGTTTCTTTGTTTTTGTTTTTTCCTAATTAATTAACGAACAAAAAGTTTATAAATTTAAATTCGTTCATAAAATATGAGATGTCCCATTTCCTCTCTTCAAAAAAAAAAAATAATTTGAATACTTTTAAACAAAGTCAAATCGTTAATAGTATTTCTCGATTTCTTTCTAGGTCCTCGAGACAGCCTCGAGAAGCTTTTATCGATGAAAGCGTCAATTAAAAGCTCTTTAGTGTATCTACTAGAATTGATACCGATAGAAATGCGATTGAAATTTAATGTGGAAAATATTTTTCTACAATAATTCTTTTTATTTATTTATTTTTTTTTTCCAATTTTTTTCTCAACAAAAAGAAAAAGAAAAAAAACACAGTCGTCTCGTTTCTCGTTTTGTTGAAATTTCAAACAAAAATATATTAAAATGAGATGATAGAAATAATACAAATTTTATATATATATATATTAAATTGTAAATGTAATATATATATATATATATATATATATATATATATATATATAATTACTATATTTTTATTTTAACTTTATTTTAAACTATTTAAATATAATAATTTTATATATATTATATAATTTATAAAATACATATATAAATTGCATATATAATATTTTTATAATACTTTTAAAATCTTTTTCTATACTCTAGAAAAAAAAACTAAAAAAAAAAAAAAGGATGAATTAATTTAGTCAAAAAAAAAAATAAAATAAAATAAAATCTCTGTGTAAAATAAAATTAAAAAAAAGAAGACTTTGGTGAAATAAACATTAAAGTAAAAAAAACAAAATGAAAATATTCGATTATCCGGCATCTGTTTGAAGCTGGAAAAGGATGATCATTTCATTCGTGTGAACGGCAAATGTAATCGAGTAGTAGTAGTAGTAGTAGTAGTAGTGGTTTTAAAGGTGAGATGAAATGAGATGAGACGAGATGAAGTGAAGTAAGGTAAAGTAAGGTAAGGTAAGGTAAAGTAAGGTAAAGGTGTTATACAGACGAGAGACGAAACGACAAGGTGTAGTAGTGTGAAAATAGAAGAAAACTTTGCCGAGGTTAAAAAGAAAAAGAAAATGGAGAGGATTACTGTACAACGGTATAGAAGAGATAGCCAATCTTACGGCAATCCCATAAACACCGTTGAAAATCTTTCACACGTTTCGAAAAAGTACCACCTTGCACCTTTGAATTCGAATACTTTCTCTCTCTCTATATATATATATATATACATATATGTTACAGTAGTTACATTTAAAAGTAATCACACATTTCCACTTTGAATTTTAACCTGATGCATTTTAACCCAAAAAAACAAACTTTGAACAACTTTTAATGATCAATTCTTTTTTTTAACTTTTATTCGAATAATGTCATACCAAGTGTTAAAAGAAAAATAATGAAAAATAGAATTAAAGATTAAAATATATTAAGTATATTAGTATCAATGTATGTATACATATAGAATACATAGAATACCACTTAAAAAAATAAAGGTACCTTTAAAAAAATAAAAGTATAAATTATATTATATTAATTATAAATTATATATATATATATATTATATTAATTTAGTAATTGAATAAATTTATTATATTAATTATAATATTATATTAAAAAATATGTAATATATTTGTATTATTGTATTGTATTTATTGTGTATAATTGTATTTGAAAAATCGTGAATACAGTCATATAGGAAAGCTTGTATAAAAGAAAGCATTGAAAATTTTTAATTTATAACACACTATATATATATATATATATATATATATATATATGCATATAGTATATTTATATGTGACGAAGGAAG
This sequence comes from Polistes dominula, assembly GCF_001465965.1. The sequence continues at coordinate 64,122 of NW_015148972.1, read as the reverse complement.
GAAGGAACGAACGAACGAATTGAATAATTCATACAAAATCTCCCTATACTCACTTTACATATTTGATAAGAGCGTGTCGTGCCAGTGGTGCCGGCAAGAAAGTCCCGTTTATGCAGGATAAGTCGCCTTTCAGATTATCCTCGTCGAACGTATTGGTAGTACTACTACTAGAACTAGTAGTAGTGGTAGTAGTAGTTGTGGTACTAGTTAAAGAGACGATTGGTTGATCATGTAACCGAGATGGTGAAGTGAATTTTGGAGGACGATCTTGGCGTAGTTTTAAGCTTGATGTCATGTAAGCGTTATAATCCTTCATTGTTCTTGCTAGTACTTCATTTTCAAGGTCAAGTATTGGTAAGTCTTCCTCCGTACGTGAATAACCTAACATTTTGTCAGCGTCGTAACGCGAATTACCGAATCTAACTCTGTCATCTACAGTTATCTCGTTAGATACTTTATATTTATCATCGTACAATGGTGTATTATCTCGATGATTGGTAGAACTGCTAAGTACTCGGTCATTTAAATTGATCATACCTGTGGGTCATAAATTAAAACTTATAGAAAGAAAAATTGACAAAATTCTGGTTTTTTTAATGAATCTAAGGGATAAAGTACGAATGTAGGATACTTGTTTCATTTTTTTCTTTTTTTTGTTAAATTATTATATATAAAAATTAAATAACAAGATAATTACGATTTATTGATGCTAGGTCTAATTTATGTATTATAAAATACAAAAATTACATAACCTTAAAAATATATAAAATACTCGAAACATTGCTGATCGAGGTATAAATAAAAAATTATTGTTATACATTTAGTGTTTCAACGAACTATGTATTTTTGAGGATATCTAATTTTGTATTTTCTAGTTGCTAAAGAAGTCCTAATAAATATAATAAATAAACTTCCCTATGATACAAAGATTACATATATTTTATTTTGTGAACGCTTTAAACAACTAATAAAAATTAATGTTCCAACAAATTTTTCTTATTCATATAGATATAAATTGAGAGACCCTTTTCAATATCGTCGTTACAAAATTGTCAATACTCTACACGTAACTTGTAACCTATCTTCAAACTTTCTCCTTCTCAAGAAAAACAAATTTATTAAACATACTACATATATATATACCTGATCTAGCGATTTCCTTTTCCAGCTGTTTGGAAAGTTCCCTCTCAACATTTTCGGCATACACATCTCTACGAGGTGATGGTAAAACTTGGTTTAAACTTTTTTTCTCCCCATTTACTATCGTAGTAGTCGTCATTGGTGGTGGTGGTGGTGGTTGTGGTGGTGCACGAAGATTGGAAGGACCACCGGTACTCGTCGAATCGAAACTCTCCAAATTGTTAGTAGAATCCTGTCCGAAAATGCTGACGTTCTTAACGTTCAAAAACGTCGTACCTATGTTCGTAGAATTGTTGTTGAAGAGTTGGTGATCTCGTTCCATGGAAGAAGGATCGTTCAGTCGTTTCTTAAACTTCGACGTTCGTCTCTCATCGTCGTCCTTTTTATCCTCGTTTTGCCTGAACCTTTTTCTACCTCCACTACCACCACCACCACCACCATTTCTTTTCCTATCCCTATTCTTTCGTCTTCTTCGTCGTTCTGCACGAAACTTTCTCGTTTGAGAGTACCTCGACTTTTTCGATGACGATGATGATGACAACACAGACGAATCCATGTTTAATTTTTCAACATTCGTTTGTGATATTCTTCCACTACCTTTTATCTCGTTATCACGAATGTCCGTATCAATGTTATACGATGGATTATTATTTTGCATATTATTATTATTATTATTATTTTTTATTCGACGATTTTTCTTACGAGTTTTTGCCTTATCGTTGTTAATGTTCGTTGATCTTCGTCTTTCACCGACTAACGTTGTCGTCATGGTAGCTGTAATTTTGCCCATTTTTCAAAATTCATATTTAAAACTATAAACAAGATGAATTCTTAATACTACTACTAGTGTACTAGGTTTACAAAATAATTAATTAATTTAAAAAAAAAAAAAAACAAGAAAAAGATACAAGTAAGAAACCAGCACCATCTGTTGATCGTAGATTTTTTGAACATAACCTAATCGTTTGTTCCTAACCACTAATCTCCGAAAGTACTTTACCGATTGTTACGAAATTTGGACACAACGTTGCATTTGCATACAGCTAGATTTTTATTATATTAATTTACTTATGAAATAATTAATTAATTTAAAAAAAAAAGAGAAAAATACAGATAAAGTCCAGTTCCATCTGTTCATCATAGATATCGGTGAGCGCGCGAAACATTTTAACATAACCTAACTATAACTCGTAAGAATCTTTTGTATTTTAAACTAAATATAAATAAAATCATTTTTTTTTTCTTATCTATACTATCGTATATAAATAATTTAACATACTTTCAAAGTGATTCCTAATATTTCTCTGCATAATTTAATCCGTATATTAAAATTACGAGCAACAACAAGATAAACAAAAAAAAAAACAACAAAAACATTCCAACAAAAGCTCGTTTATCGATTGAAAAACTTTCGAGAAATTGAAAAATAGATAAAACAAAAAGAAAAGAAAAGGAAAACTAAAAAAAAAAAAAGAAAATGAAAAACGAAGAAGAAAAAAAAGAAGAAATACTCTTTTTACTCACTGGTATTCAAAGTCTGACGAAGGTAGGAAGAAGCTCTCGGACGAACCTCCTCCGATGGATGAAGACCGACGTTTTTATTTTCTCCGTTTAACCGGAACACGGTATCCTTCTTCTTCTCCTCCTCATCCTTCTCATCCTTCGACGTTCCCTCCAAAGAGGAGAGGCTCCTTGTATTCTCTTCGAGCATCTTTTCCCCATCGAGAGACACGTCCCAGCTAATGGACAACATAGCCTACCGTTTTTCTCTCCTCCTTAAACTTACCATCCTCCTCTTTTTCCACCTCCTACCTCCCTACCCACTCTTCCTAACCTCCTACCCCTAACCTATCATCTTCCCTCTTTCTTACACCTTTTTCTTTCTCTCTCAATTTCTAACCCACTCTTTTCCACCTCATCTTCCTACCCCTAACCACCTATCTTCCCTCTTTGTCATCCCTTCCTTTTCTTTCTCTCCATTTCTTACGTACTCTTTTCCTCCCTTTTCCTACCCCCTTTACACCCTATCCCTCACCTATCTTCCCTCTTTGTCACCTTTCCTTTTTCTTTCTCTCAATTTCTTACACACTCTTTTCATCCTCTTTCTAACCTCTAACCCCTCACCTATCTTCCTTCTTTCTCACACTCTACCTTTCTCTCTCTCTCTCTCTCTCTCTCTCTCTCTCTCTCTCTCTCTCAATTTCTTACGCACTCTTTTCCTCTTCTTCCTACCCCCTAACCACCTACCTCTCACCTATCTTCCCTCTTTCTCACTCTTTCTTTCTTTCTCAATTTCTAATACATTTTTCTTATTCTCTTACTATACCTCATTCCCTCTCTCTCTCTCTCTCTCTCTCTATTTAATTGTCTTTGTCTTTTTTACTATCTCTATCTCTATCTTTTTTTTGTTTTGTATTTTTTTTTTAACTCGAATTATTTTGTTCCTATCTCAGCTGTTTTTTTTTCTTCTCTACCAATAACAAAGTATCTGAACCCGTTTTTCTCAAACTCTCACACAACAATCGTCCACCGTTTAAATCGACACTTTTATTTCTACCCCCCCCCCACATACCACCCACTAATCCATCCCTTCTTCTCAATCTCACCCCCATTTCATTTTGTCCTATCTGGTCTAGTCTATTTCTATTCGGTTCGATGCTCTTACGATTCGTTTCAAGATTTATCTTGAATCGTTTTCTTAGTAAGGCGACCATCTATCCACCCATCTATCCATCCATCCATCCCCTTTACCTGATTACTACTACTACGACGTTCAAAATAGTTTTCTTTTCTACTTTGGTTTGATTTCTTTTTTGAGAAAGTTTGGAACAACTCGTAATAAGAAAGTATTCTCTATCGAAGTAACCTTTTTTGTTTTGTTTTGTTTTGTTTTTCTTTCTTAACGGCAAATTGATAACACGTGAAAATGATTTTAAACAACGATCAATGCTTTTTAAACGCTTATCGTTTGTCCATTTGTTATGATTTTTTTTTTTTTTTTACAGGAGCACGTTTGTTACGTTTTATTTTTTGTATAAAAATGTTATGTGTTCGAATGATAACTTTAATTTATACCTGCTACACGGTTAAGTTGATTTATTTTTTCCCTAAAGTAATATATTTTCTCAAAAGTTTCATTTTTCTAATATGCAAAAGAGACCCTAAAGTATATTTTACCATATTTTATCTTAATTAATGAATTGGAATAAAAATTGCAAAAAAAAAATAAGAAAATGAAAAAGAAAAGAAGAAAAAAAAAAAGAAACAGTGTTAACTTTGTTCTTATTTTTCTTCAAAGTTTTTCAAGCTTTAAATAACGAAATTATAAATATTATCTCTCATAATATTTTGAAAAGAGCAATTGAAAAATAATTTTTTTAATTTTTTTCGTTAAAAAAAGAGAAAAAAATTTTTTTTTTTAACCAAACAATATGAACATTTTTGAAAAATTATTTTTTCTTACCAAACAGTATGAACATTTTTGTCAAATTATTTCTTTTTACCGAACAGTATAAACCGTCCTATATACAAAAATAAAAAAAAAATATATAATCAAATATTCTATAAAAAAAAAAAAAAAAAAAAACAATTTCAGGTTTTGTTTCGTCAAATTAAAAAAAAAAAATAATGATAATAATAATAATAATTAATTTGTAGTTTGATCGAGAGAGATTTACCAGTCGC
>NW_015148972.1:34544-44872 GCF_001465965.1 Polistes dominula | reverse complement strand
GTCTTATTATTATTATTATTATTATTATTATTATTATTATTATTATTATTATTATTATTATTATTAATATAATATATATAGTAGATAATTATATTTATCAAAATTGTATAAATTCCTACAAATTGTTTTGAAATTTTAAAATACTGTAATGCCTTTTATCAAATCAAACTTAATTAAAACTTTCTTATTGAATTTATAATAATTCTTTTGTGTAACCTATTCTATTGTAATATAAATTTTTAATTATCATTAAATATAGTTCATTTTTTTTCTGTATTTAATGCAATTCATTATTTCATAATTATTTCAATGTTTGAATATTTCGCGCGCGATCACGTGACTACACTAGTTTCTGTCCCCCAGCAATGTACATGGCGCGTCCCTCCTGTAGGGTCTCTAACTTGTATCTTTTTTCGTTTTTTTTTTTACATATTATTAATATACATATTATTAGTAATACAGGTTATAAGGAAAATAAAGAAATATGTCTACAGATAACAATTATTTTTAAGATATTCATAAAATAAATCGTTAAAAGGCACATTAATAAGCACCTCAGAGACCTTTTTTTTTTTTTTAAATTTCTCATTCTCATTGTTAACTCATAAGATTAGCATTTAAAAAATATAGAATAAATTATATAGTTTTTCTCGAATAATTAAAGTTAATTGCCGCTATTATGTGATGAGGTAAACAAGAATCATATTATTCTTATATGTGAATAAATATACGTCTCGCTACTCCTCTAGTTGTTCTCCGCAGTAGAAAAAATTGAAAGAAAAACTAATAAAATTATTTCGAAAAATATACTACGTACATTATATTTATGTTGATCCAACTAACATAAATGTTGATTTCTCGCTGTTCCATTTAGGACATCAAGATAATTTAAACGAAGGAAAAGTGTACAAGTTTCGTGATTTTAGAGAAGTATATTTTAACCAATCTACCAAAAGCTTCAGTTTTTATTGGAGAATAATTATCACAGAAGTGCAATGAAAAAAATATGGAAAACCTAACTATAATCATTATATCAAGCCAATAATTCGTAAGACAAAATTAAAATATTCCAACCTTCGATATTGTAAAAAATACAATTATCGAGGTAAATAAAAAAAAAAGGTAAATTATGTGACGTAAATAGGTAGTATTTTTTATGAATTTTTATTATCCTAAATAGCATTGAACACTGTAAAAACTATATTATATAATATTTTGCATATACGTATGCGAATATCCATTTGAACAAAATAAAAATATAATATAAATCAGTTTTATTTGTCCCACCTTGCGCACCGACATCATCGTCTTTTTTAAATAGAAGAAGCTGTTCCTAATTTTATTTAATAGCTGATAAGACACGAAGATAACTTGAAGTTTCTGTGCTGTGATAAATTTTCTGTTTCAAATTTACAAAAGAAGAACTTAGAATATTTTTAAACCAAAAAGACTATTTATATAATATTTTTGAATTCAATTAAAACAATATGGAATTTATTGAAACATTTATTAGTTTACCAGTAATAATAATTTTATTATACTATATGATAAAATATTTAATAAGTAAAATACATGAATATAATTTGGTAAAATATTTCTCAGGACATAAAGCATATCCTCTCATTGGAAATATACATGTACTTCTTAGTGAGCCTAAAGGTTAGTTTGCTTCTTATATTTATAATACTTACATTCTTGCAAATATTATTAATTGAATTTATCTTCTAATAAGATATAACAAATACAATTCTAAAAGAAATGGAAAACTATCCATTACCATGGCGTATTTGGTCAGGAACAAAATTATGTATAATTTCGGATGATCCGGAACATATTGATGTAAGATTCATAAAGATTTCTATAATTTCTTACGATGAGTTTTTAACAGTAAAATTCTTCGGAAATTTTTCATTTTTATATTTTGAAATTCTTCTTTTTCCAGATTATTTCTAAACACTCGAGTTCTTTTGAGAAAAGTTTCCAATATAACTTTGTGAAACCTTATATAGGCAATGGTTTGATAGCTGCTTCAGGTAATGTTCGGTACCAAATTATGTATAGACGATAACTTATATTCCGTTATTTTTTCATATATTAAATTTCATTTGAAGAAAACCATACCATAAGTTTATGGAACTAAATATTATAGAATATGTCAAGCCTTAGGTATAAGGTATCGTCTATTTTAAAGATTCCACTTAAGGATGAAGAAAATTTATGATTGCCATAAATTTTCTAACCATTTCAATGACCATCGAAACATATTGGGCAACTAAAAGCATACCAGTGTTTGGTCCTTCGAGTGATATACAATATTTAAGTGAACATGAGACAATGCACATGGGAAGGGTACTATTTAGAAAAGAAATTCCTTATGTTCCCAGAAACCCCCACTACCATCCTTCCCAAAAAACATAAACTTTCCCATCGGGTCACTCTGGTGGGTGGACCCTCCTATTATTGTTTAATAAGTTGCATTCAGTTCCTTTCCTCTCCAAAGGGGTGTAACTAATTCAGATATAAAAACATGTGCAATCAAGTAAGATCGTTCGTTCGTTTCTGTTATATAATACATACTCTTCTTCGTATACTTACACTCTTTGCTCATTATACATTTTTGTGTTATACACTTTACATCTATATAATCGCCAAAGACTTAAGTTAATAAAGCATTGTTGACTGAAGAAGTGACTTTAGTAATACTACAAAACCACTCACACTGTATTAGTTTACCGTCGTGAGACTTCCGTACAACTCGCGTATAATTGCATCTTAAAAATGGTACGCTAGTTGAAAACGGATTCGCGTCAGCATAACATATAGTGCGCGCGAACTGGTAAACTATAGAATTATACTTTTATCTTTTAATTGAAAGAATTATACTTAAATATATATTACTAAGGAAGAATTCTTTTTAAAAATAACTTACAATTAATTGCTAATTAAAGACTTTTCTCTTTCTTTTCGCATACGACGTGTACACTAATGCATGAAACATACATGTAAAAGAGTTATTGTTTTCTATATATCGAAACTTTTTAATATAAAAAAGAAAAATATAATATACTTGATTAAAACATATCTTTTCTTTAAAGCGTCAATATGGGAAAGTCATCGACAAATGTTAAATCCAATATTCAAAGTAAACATTTTTTCTAACCAAATGAGCAAGATAATAAAACATTCAAACCGATTAACGAGAATTATTGAAAATCTTAATGAAAAAGAAATAGACGTACACCATTACATACATCTTTTTAGTTTGGATACGATATATGGTAAGATTTTGAAATATTCGAAGTTTAGTATAAATCTCTTTAAATAGAAAAAAAATTAAAAAAAAAAAAAAACTCCTTTATTATACAAAAAAATTTGTTAATATTTGTCTTCTTTTTGTATTGACAGATACAATTTTGGGCCGGGATTTTAATTTCCAAAATAATCCAAAATGTAGACTTCATAACGATATTTCAGAGTAATAATAATAATAATAATAATATTATAATATTTTTAAATTTTTTTAAATATCAAATTTTATGACACATTTTGTTTTCTTTCTGATTTTTATTTTTATTCAGATTATTAAACACAACGACCAAAAGGGTCTACAAATTCTGGTTGCATCCGGATATTATTTTCTACAATTTACCTATAGGAAAAAGATTTCGGGAAGCTTTATCACACTTGGATACATTAACCTGGAAGGTATAAATAAAGACAAAAATTATTTATTAAATTTATCACATTGTACATATATTATTCTATTACTACATTAAAATATATATATAACTTTCACTATATTATAACTTTCATAAATATGCATACATATATATATATATATATATAACTTATTTGTGTTAAGATAATAAAGGAACGAAAAGAATCCATGCAAGAAAAGAAAATTAATGGCGAAATGAAAGAAAAAGATGCAAGTATGAATAACTATTCAATAATCTAATTCTTTTTTTTTTTTTTTTTTAACAAATTGTTGCAATAAAATTTTCTTAACTTGCTAAAAAGTATATTAATTATTATTTTTGATAAAGCAAACAATACTTCTCTATTTCTTGACACGATATTCAAATCATTCTATGAGAGAAAAGAATATACGGAACATGATATTCGAGACGAAATAAATACAATAGTTATTACTGTAAGTAAGATTTTGTCTACTTTAAACAAAACTTTGATTACAAAGAAAAAGAAAAAGAACAAATTTTATCTTTTTTTTTTTAGGGAAGTGATACAACTGCTTTTTCAATTACTTTTGTGTTGTTAATGTTGGCTATTTATCCAAAAATTCAAGTACGTATGAGTAAAACTTAATTACAATATTCACTGTCACTGTTTTTAGAAAACAACACATAATTTTATACTAAAGTTGAATCACAAGTTTTCCACATCTTAAATTGCAGGAACAAGTATACGAGGAGCTCAACCAAATATATGGTTCTTTCGATCCGATAGATAAAAATCTTTCATATGAAGATACTAAGAATATGAAATGTTTGGAAAGAGTGATCAAAGAGACTCTTCGTCTTTTCCCTGCTGCTCCTTTTATGGCACGAAATATATGCGAAGATATACAAGGTATTCATACACATACTGAATAAATATTAGTATTTACATACACACACGTTATTATTTCATATTAATATATTTACGTTTAATACGTTAAATAATTTACATTTTATATAGTACTTACATATATTTATTAATTTTTTAAAGTAAGCGAGGATGTAATAATACCAAAAAATTCTGCTTATATGTTCATGCTTTATTCACTTCATCGAAACGAAAAATATTGGAAAAATCCTTTACAATTTAATCCTGATAGATTTTTACCTGGCAATTACAATACTAAACATTTTTTACCATTCTCCACTGGACCAAGAGGATGTATTGGTAGGTAACAGTATATGTTTATAGACTCAGGAGAGTGTATAATATAAAGATGATTAACATAATACATGTGCAATGAATTTCATTTTTATAGGTTGGAAATTTGCTATGATGGAAATGGAAGCTGCAATTGCTACTATATTGAGAAAATTTTCTGTTCATGTAGATGGCCCAATAAAATGTGAAGACATAGCTATACAATTGGGTGTATCAATGAAACCTGTGAATAAGATTTTGTTAAAGTTTAAGAAGAGATAATATTTATTATTATTGTTGTTAATATTTTTTTAATCTTTTTAAAAATTCTTTTCAAATAAGCTGTCTGAAAACACTTCTTATAATTCAAGCAATTGATAAAAACTAAACGGAATATATACACTTACTGTAATATTTACAAAATCTAGAAAATGTGACGTTACAATAGAACATGAGAACATTTAGTATAATAAAATTTACTTAGAATAACATCTCTACGTGCAAAAGTAATCAGACAATAAAAGTGTAAAAAGATAACAATAAATACGTTTATTAACTAATTGACCACACACCTTCTTTCTTTATTTCGACCGTCGGTTCGTTTGTACCTTAATCTTTTATCGAATACTTACATGCTTATCTCTGTTTATTCTTCTACCCTTCTATCGCTCCTACCGACAAACATTTTAAGTATCGAAATAATATGTGTCTACGTTTCGTAATATGCAGTCGCACACAGACACGCACACATATACAACCAGGAGCGATAACTACGAAGCAGCGCATAAAGAGGAGACCGAGAATAGGAAAAACTGTATAGCTATATTCTGTCTCATTCTCTCGCAGGGTCAATCCTATTTGTTTGTCTCTTTTTGAAACGTCGCCGCGTTTCCGTTCGCTTTTTTTCGGCGTCACTCCTATTCTAAGGAAGTTGTCACTTCAAAAAAAGAAAAAAAAAATAAGAGAAAAAGAGAAAGAGAGTGAGATGAGGGATAATAGAAAGAGTAAAAGGTAAAAGTAACTTCCGGCTATGAGCTTATATACGCGAAGAGAAGAAGTGTCCTCCGCCTCTTTTGGATTTTCAACGAGAAATCTAATTAACAGTACTCTATCTTCGCCCCGTGAAAGAAACGACGACTAAGAGAGGCTAACCTTTTCCTAGAGGTTCCTCTCACTCTCTCTATCTATCTATCTCTCTCTCTCTCTCTTACTCACTCATACTCTCTACGACTGAAGTCTCCATTCAGCCAAGGATTCTTTGCCCTACTACCTTCAGTCGCTTTAAGGCCACAGTAATTTCTCCTAGATAAAGCCCAAATCTCTCTCTCTCTCTCACACATTCACTCACTCACTCACTCACTCACTCTCTACTTGTTCTATATACTCTTTTGCTCTTCCTTTTTTTTCTTTTTTTTTTTTTTTTATTCCTTATACTTCTATCCACCTTTCTTTATTTCTTTATTTCTACTAAATCCGCGCGTACACCCTCCCTCTCTTCGACGTCTCTTTTAAAATTAAACTCAAAACTCGATCGTCTTTACACTTTCAAGTCCCATACTCATCTCTCTTTCTCTCTTTCTCTCTTTCTCTTTCTTTTTCGATCTCACTTTATCTGTACGTAACCTTTATTCTACGTGAATTTTTCTTTCTTATTTTTCTGTTTCTTACTATCTTACTGTCTGCTTTCTTTTTTTTTTTTTTTTTCTTTGCGGAAAAGAATTCAACCTCTGGGACAGACGAAAGAAAGTAGCGAAAATACGAACAAACTTTTACCTTTGGAAAGGAAGAAGATGAAAGTTTTCCTTAACAGTTGGAAAAGATCCCTCTACCCTTGAACTATTCCTAAAGACTGTGAGAATAGTTCAGACTCTTAAGAATCTGAACTCGAGAATGATTTAGAGTGACTTTTTTTCTTTTTTAATACCACACAAGAAAGTATTATTATCTATTTTTTTTTTTTTTATCTATTCGGATGAAAAAAAATTATCTTCATGGTAAAATGAAGGCACTTTAACGCGTTGAGTGACATGTCAGTCATAAGTGACTGACACTGAACTTTCCATCTAGGCCGCGTCAAGCACAGGTGCCTGACGCTCAACCTTTCGTTTTACCACGCGTGACAATGATGGCCTGACGAAGATTTCCATAATAATTCGCATGGAGTTCAACGTGTTAACACGTTAAGTGTGAAAAAGTGATGCGCTGAAAATATTCTTTCAACTTCGAACGTCATGTAACAAAGGATATTTTACGAAAAAAGTTGTATTATACGAAAATAATAAACAATCATGGCACAATAGTAGTTGACCATTTGTAAAACTGAAGAAACCAATAATCGACAATTTGTTTTCTTTAATAGTTGACCACTTATATTAAAACCAAAATCAATATAAAAGCAATCATTAATGAAAAATGGTCAATTTCTAGCACATGGTCGATCACTGGTCCCTTCACTGATGCCACAAAAAATAAAAGTTAAATACAAAAGTATATCTTTCTCTTTTATATAACTCAATCAACAATATTATCCGTATAATTATGGTTAGCATACTAATACTAAAGAATATAAGATAAAGATAGGGATAGAGAGAAATAGAGAAAAGGGGGTTGGAATCAAGAGGGAAAGGAAAAGGAGATTAAAGAGAAGGCGGACGTGGAGTTTCCAGTTTATAGTTCGTAGCGAGTTTCGAGTACTTAAAGTCCTACGAAGTAGCACAACATTGTGGAGACTTCCTGCTACCTCATGCTTACAACCATCCTCTTTCTACCATCTCAACCACCACTACCACCACCACCACTACCACCACTTTCAAACAACCACACTCTGTTTCTAATTCTTTTCTTTTTTGTAACCAGTATTATAAGTATATATAATTAATGATACAACTTTGTTGTTTTCTAACAAACGTCATTTAAATTTCTCAAACTACGACACATTTAAAACAAAATTGATAAACATCCCATAATATTTATAGACTTAATCTTTTCTTTTTTTTTAAATTAACCAACTCGAAATTATAAGATAAAGATAAAGATATCTAGACTGTAGTTTAGTTTCGAGCGCATGCGGTTGAATGGAAGAAAAGAAAAGAACTATTTTAGGTGGTAGACGATTAAAAGCGGCCAACAAAGCTTAGCTGTTGGCGATAGAAAGTAATTCGTTCTGTTTCTATGTTGGTTAAATGTAAAAGAAAGATAGCGAAATAGAAAAAAGGAGAGAAAGAGATAGAATACAGTGTGAATATAAGATACACATATACATACGTGTATTCGTGTACAGGCTGTTCCAAAAGTCGATTTACAAAAAAAAAAATAAAAACCATAAAACAAAAGTTAAACATTGATTTGTTCTCTAATAAAAATCTTTAATAAAAATATTTTTTTTTAAAATATAAACTTAGAAAAAAAAAACAAGGTTCCAAATGTCTATAAAAAAATTATTAATTATAATTATTATAATTATAAAAAAATATAAATAAATTATATATATATATGTATATAATTTTTTAAAGTAGATAAAATGACTTTTAGAACATCCAGTACAGCTGTACAAAAGTTTATTGGTTTTCTGGTTTGCACAAGGGGAGAATCGGGGTGAGAGAAAGAAAAAGAATAAAACTAAGGAATTTGGTTGGAAAAGTTTAATTAAACTCGATAGGAAACGACATGTATGGTAGGTGGACTTTAAGTTGACATCGATGCTTAACATCAACACGAATAGTGTTGCTAGAGTTTGGGTTATATACAGTTAGATTCAGTGTATTTACTGACCAAGACTACCAATCTACTAAGCTGCTCGACAATCGGTAATACGATTAATCTATCCTTCGTCAATGTCTTAGGTTAGAAACGCAACTAGGGTGGGGTGAGGAGGCTGGGGGAGGCTTTGGTTTGTTCGTGGTGTCACGTCGATTTAGACAAGGTTCGATACCACCTCGTACCTAAAGGAACCCATCGAACAAACTTCTCGACACGGTTCTACACTATAACTTCCTTACCCTTTAAAACTTTAAGTAATGATTCAATAATTCTAAGGTACATACCTATGTATTTATGTATGTATATATGTATGTAACGTGTATGCATGGGACCCTTAGTAGTCCCTTCTGGTATCGATCAGAGTCGAGTTATCCTGAAGTTTCCTTATTCGTCGTTAATTTAATCCACCTTTACTATCAGCACAAAAAAGAAAGTAATTATTCTTTTAATCCGTACCATTTTATAATTATCTTTAAGATCGATTTTTAGTATCCACTTATTACATGGGTGGGTTCTTATTCTTATTTCACTTTTTCTTTTCTTTTTTAGTTTTTTTTTTTTTTAATAAATGATTAGTATTCTTTTATTCTTTTTTTCTCTTCTGTTCGATCTTGATGTAAAAATTAACATGACCTACATCGAACACAGTGAATTTAATTATGTCGTCTTGGATAATCCAACTGATAGAGAATTATATACTTATAACGAGTCCGACATTGCTAAGGTCATGTTATTTTTGTTATCAGATAGAAAAATCGTGTCTCTAAAATATCGACGAATGAAAAGAAAAGAAGAAGAAAGAGAGAAAACGAAACAGAGATTAAGATGAAATAATTTATCAAATATCCTGGTAACCTAACTCACTCACTCAACGATTCATATTTGTCCAGCTTCAAGATGATTATTTTTAAATCGTGAGGATGAAATATGACGTAAAACATATGATATAGTTTTTTTCTCTTTAATTTTAATCCTATATTGTTTTCACAACACGAAATGCCTACTACAAAAGTGTGTCAATCAAAATCCATAGATTTTTCACGAATTATAAAACTTTTCGGTGTTTTGTTATAATTATGAAAAAAGAAAAAAAAAAAGAAAATAATAAAAGACGTTTGTGTTGTTTTGTCAAAAGTAAACTATCAACGAGCATCGAAATATTGTTCAAAGTTGGTGCGAAATTGTCGCACCATCAATAATACACAAAACACAATGACATTTGTATTCGATGGAATAGAACAAAAAAAACAAAAAGATTTGGTTAAAACCCCCATCATCCCCTTTTTTCTTCTACGAACGAAAGCCCCATTATTTCGTCCATTTTAATTTACAGCTTTCCATCCGAATCGGAGATTCATTTATGATGCATCGAAAAAAAATAGCAGGGAAAAAAAAAAGAACAAAAAGAAAGAAAAGAGAAAAATATGAAAAGGAAAAAAACTTCCACAATAACAATAACAACAACAACAACAGCAAAACACAAATAGAAAATATAAACGAACAAATTAAAATGACAAATTGAAAACAAACAGGTAACATCATATTCGATAGAGTTTAATTCACGAGAGAGAATTTATACACACACACACACATTGTATATGAGTATGTAAATATCTACTTATACAAGTGTGTTTTCGATTTCAATTGATTTCCATTGACAAAGAATAGAATAAAAAAAAAAAAAAAAAAAA
>NW_015148972.1:0-14449 GCF_001465965.1 Polistes dominula | reverse complement strand
GCTTTTAATATTTTGTTAACAGGATGAACTATGGAGACGATGCCAAAATTCTTTCCAAAAAGAGGTGACAAAGAATCAGAAGAGGACTGAGTCATGATAAACTATATGGTAGTATAAAATAATTATTTTTATAGGTAAATGAAGTATTATATTTTTACAGGTACGATGGATCAGTCCAAAATCGTGGAATTTTTATCTTAAAAATTGTATTTTTTTCATGTCAGTTCTATTCTTTTTTAGGTTTTGTTGACAGGATAAACTACAAAATTTTGTCCAAGAGGAGTGGGATGTGGACCAGAAGAGAACTAAATTATGGTAAACTATATGGTAGTATAAAATAATTATTTTTATTAGTAAATGAAATATTATATTTTTACAGGTAACATGTAATGTCTTTTTTTCTACAGGTATCATCTAATATTATATATATATATATATATATATATATATATATATATATTTATTTTTATTATACTATATTTTTTAGGTAGATTGTGAAAATCATTAAATATAAAATATTCATAACTTGTAATCTTTGTATATGCATATATTGGAATTATGCTAAGGTGTGTTAATTTTCAATAGGATCAACGATGGTACTTAAATTCTATTCAGGTTGTACTTATCATTTATCATTATGTTTTTTTTTGAGTATTCAAGATAATAATTTTATAGATTTTTTGGATGGTACTCTTATGATGGGGCCTAAGAGTTAGGTTCTCTCTTTTCAATTATATTCGGATGTGGGCATCTTTAGGATGCACATCCCTCGTGGGTCTTCAGAAGCGGTTACCTCCTCGTGGTTAGACCCGGGCAATGGTATTTTACTTTCAATATAATGTTTATCATATTTTGATATGCTATACATTCCATTGCAAGTAAAAACTAGCCAAAGACCGCTTATCATTAATATTATAATTGTAATTAGTTTCTTTTATCTTCCTAATTAATATCATATTTCTTTTATTCCTTTCCTTGATTCCTTGTGTCCATTTAATCTACAGAAACTAATTATTTTATAATGTTTTTTAATAATTTTTATACTTTTACAGGTACAACATACAAACGAGAATCTTTTTAATGTCAATTTTCATTTTATTTTATTCCAAAGAGAGTTTGATTTTAATACATGTATAGTGAACCGCCATTGATACGCTAGTGAACCATTGTTGGAATTATTGAATTATTGTTAAACCGTTTTATTTAGATAATTACTTATACATATTATTACTTTTATAAAATAAAATGATTTACTAGCAAACAAAAATTATTGAAAATTCTCATTTTTTCATGTCTCTGACTACATCTAACCCCGTAAGCGAGATAACCGCGCCCTCTACCCTAGAAGACAGTTCGTGTTTCTAACCACTAGGGAAGAACATAAAAGAGGGAATTTAGTGAGAAGATCAAATGTTTTTTCTTTCGATTCTTGTTTAATTTTGGACAGATGAAAATTTAAAATTTCATCTCTCATTATTGCCAACAATCGCTGTTTGTTCATAAAAGTCTCTTCTATTTTATTTTAATTGTGATTTATTAGTACGTGATACTATAGAACCATATTTTATATATTAATTTGTTCGTCGATCTTACTTTTTTTTTTTTAGTAATTTCTAAGATAATAATAAGTATTAATTTCAAATAATATAAGAAGAAATTTATTAGAGATAATTCAAAATGGCCATGCCTTTGAATGATCTCTCGGATCTCGATGGAATTACATTGAAGTAATATAAAATATATTTAATTAAATATATGTATTAATAAAACTTAAAATAACAATAATTGTCTTTGTTTTTAGTGACTTACTATCTCCAGAAGGTTTTACTTTTGAAATTGGAGATGAATATATACAGAAAGAAGAAGAAGATAATTGTTTATATAACTCAAATGTATTCTTGTCAAACGATGAAATAGTTGATATGCTTAATATAGATAATTTTGAAAATGAAGAGACCAATGATTACGAAAGTGCAATCACCAATGTGATTGGAATAAGCTTTGCGAAATTGAAATCTAAAATGACACCGATAACAGAAGATGGAAAGGTATACTGTAATGAATAATACAAATTTTTACATAAAGAAAATATTACAAATATTAAAATGAAATTGTTGTTAATATATATATATAGATTATGAAATTGATTAAAAGAAAAGGAGTTGGTGCAACGGTATCATACAATTCTCAGGTCACAATTAAATATATAAGTTACTTTGAATATAGCGATGAACCTTTTGATTCGACATTTGCACAAGGAAAACCAAAAACTCTTCGTCTTGATCATGGCTATTTAATTCCTGGATTAGAATTAGCAATAACTACTATGGAAAAACATGAGATTTCTATTTTTATTATTCATCCTGATCTTGCATATGGCCAGTTAGGTTGTCCACCTCGAATTTTACCAAATACAGAAGTTATGTTTATTGTTCATTTAGTTGATTTCCTCAACATTGGATCAGCAGATACTTATATTAATTTAAACGTGGATGAAAAAAAATTACTTCCTAATATTATTAATTGTGTTAATGATTTGCTTAATTCAGCAAAATATCATTTTAATAAAATGGCTTACAAAACTTCCATACGACAGTAAAGAAATTTAATACTTTAAAATATAATATTTATATTTGATTTATATGTACAAATTTGATTATTATTTTTATTTATTTTTACAGATATGAAAAAGCAATACGTTTGTTGGAAAATGCTGAATTAAAAGATGATAACGAAGAGAAAGAAGTTAAAATGATACTTTCCAGAGCTTACAATAATCTTGCAATATGTTTTAATAAAATTGATATGCCACGTCGTGCATGCATGGCTTGTACAAAGGTTCCTACACCTACTGTTAAAACTCACTTTAAGTATGTTTTTCATAAATAATGTTTTACAAGTAATTTAGATCAGAAATTAAATGAAATTATATTTTAGTCATGGTAAGGCACTGATCAAAATAGGAGAATATACAAGAGGCTTAAAAGAGTTGGAATTCGCATATAAGATGGAACCAAAAGATAAAAATATTTACAGAGAACTTTGTTTGGTTAGTATTTTATTTTATAATCATCGTTTAATACTTTTTCTTGTTGTATTTTAAAAATTTTATCTGTCACATCTCAATTTTATTTTCATCCAAAATTAATAGGCAAATGAAAAGTGCAATCAGTATTATCAAATAGAAAAACAATTATGGTCTAATTGTTTGAATATTGTTGGAAAAGAGAAATGTGAAGTTGAGTTTCAAAAAGCAGCACATGAAATGTGTAAAGTTTTTACTGAGGATAATTATTTATCAAGTCAACCATTTCCTGAAGGATTAACGAAAGAAGAAGAGAATTGTATACGTGAACAAGCAGCTGCATTCGGTCTTAATGTTGTCGATGAGATTAAATATAATAAAAAAATATTATATTTAACTAAAAAAAGATATTAATTATACTGTTATCTCCTTAGTTTTAAGGAAATTTATTATAGAAGACTGAAAATTAATTATTTTTTGATATTTGTTTTCAAATAAAAAAAGATTATATGACCTTAAAACTTTATATATTTTTTATTTCAAACTTTGACCACGTAAAAAGATTTTTTTTTATTAATTTAAAATAGCGAATATACAGCTCGAATTAGATTCGTAATTAGCAACGTAAAAAAAACCCCAAGTATTGACTTTAAAATGATTGAATCAATTTTTAATACAACTATCCGCCAATTGTGGTCTGCTATTAGAATTTTCAAAATGTTTATTGATTTGTTTAAGTATAATTAAATTAAAAAAAAAAAAGTATAATACTTTCTATTAAATATTTCCTTTATTTTGTAAACATAATATATTAAACATTATTTAGTTAAAGCTTCTTTTGAACCTTACTTAGTCAATTATATTTTATATTCTACATCATCATTTAAATTAAAAACGAACAATACGAGGGTAGATTAAAAAGTTTTATGCCTACGTAAAACAACATTTTTTTAATCAAATTCACATAGTCTCTATGTTTTTTCAACATAGTCTCCTTTTAACTCGATACACTTAGTCCAGCGATGCTCCAATAATTTTAACCCATCTAAATAGTAATTAGTATCTTGTTCTGCAAAATAAGAATCTATTGATGCTATGACTTCCTCACTCGATGAAAATCTCTGTCCTCCAAACCAAACTTTCAATTTAGGTAACAGAAAAAAGTCACCGGGGGCTAGATCTGGTGAATACGGAGGGTGTTCAATTAAATCAAACTGCAATTCATTAATTTTAGCCATGGCGACTGTCGAAGTTTGAAACAGTCCACTGTCCTGATGGAACAATACTTTTTTCTTGTTTAAATGTGGTCTTTTTTGTGCAATTTCTCTTTTCAGCTGATCAAGTAATGATGCATAGTAGTTTCCTGTAATTGTTTTACCATTTTCAAGATAGTCAATGAACAAAATACCACAACTATCCCAAAAAATAGTTGCCATTATCTTTTCAGTTGTTGAGTGTATCTTCGCCTTTTTTGGATTAGGTTCACCATCCTCAGTCCATTGTTTTGACTGTTCTTCCTTCTCATGAATGTAATAGTGGATCCAAGTTACATCTACTGTTATGAATCGACGCAAAAAATCCTTTTCATCTTGCTTGAATCGTTCTAATAGAGCTTTGCAAATGTTTATTCGAGCACATTTTTGATCCAAAGTGAGCATACGTGGTACCCATTGTGCAGCCAACTTTCTCATATTCAATTCTTCATACAATATATGATAGGCACGTTCCTTAGATATGCCTATAGCCTTTGTAATCTCTCTCATTTTAATTTTACAATCATAAAGTATCATTTGATGTATTTTTTCAATGTTCTCACTGGTTGTCGCAGTTGTTGGTCGTCCTGAACGTTCATCGTCAGCTAAACTAGTACGACCACGTTTAAACTCAGCTGTCCATCTTTTTACTGTGGCAAATGATGGTGCCCACTCCCCATAAACTGCATTTAATTCGGCTTTAATTTGCGTAGGTGTGTTGCCTTTTAAATGCAAGTATTTAATCACAGCACGATATTCAATTTTTTCCATTTTCCTGAAAACTCTGATATCCACTAAAGCAAACAACTGTTGTGCAACAATTGATAGTCTAATATAGTTTCAATTTTCAAAAGTATTTGTAAAACATTTACATTAATAGTATTGAAGTGGTGACAATTAATATTGTCATCTTTTTATTGACACCCAAGACTTTTCAATCCGTCAGATGTTATTAAAACTACATCAGGATCAATTTATGAAACTGGTTCTTCTTTTCCTTTTTTCTGATATATCCATTTTAGTCTCTCTGTTGGTTTTAAATTAATCCAACATTTTTGTTCATCGTTGAATATTTCTCTGTATTTTAATAAAGAGGTATCAATACTTAGGATATAGCCAAGTAAGATTAATGCAAATGTCTTCAATAAACTATTGAATGACACTCAGCCTATAGTATATTTATTAAAAGAAAAATCAATTTTTTGTTATTTGATATAACATTGTGAAAAAAAATATTATAAAGATATTATAAATTAAATGTCTATATTAATATCTTTCATTAATTTCACACTTGGCTATTACTCTTTATTTAACAAAATAAAAAACAGCTTACTTGGCTTAAAATATATTACTGCAAATTATACAAAATTTAAATGATATTATAGATCTTGAGTTTTATTTGTTATTAATTTGTATAAACTAATAACAAATAAAACACAAAGTTTTAATTTCTCTTACTTTTTGCATAACTAATAAAGAATTATTGAATTTCTTGAAAATTTCATTCCATGCAATTTCACGTGTTTATATTTCTTTAATATTTGTAATAAAAATGATTGCATCGATCCCGAAAAAAATACATTTGTTTATGTTACTGACATGTATTTTCTACTGTACAATAATATAATCCACCAATCAGCAAAACTTAATTCCGTCTCTGATACATTTTTAACTCTGTAAAGAACATAGAAAAAAACGTAATCTATATATTATATGTTTATGATTTTCAATAATTACTGATTTATGATTGCAAACTATTAATTTAAAATGTCTCACAATTATTTAAATGATTTATGTGAGAACAGTGTTTAAATGTCACTTTATATTTGATTCAAGTTATAAACTATAGGTGGAAGCACAATCGAAAATAAAATGAGTGAATATAGTCACTTCTTCATGAATCTACCTAAAAACTTTCTCCGTGACAGTTATACAGCAAAATAAGTAAAAAATGGCGGTCAACATGGATTCTGTAAGAGAAAAAGTTCTTCAAAATTATCGAAAAAAACTTCTGGAACATAAGGAAGTAGAATCACGATTAAAAGAAAGTAAGATATATATATATTTATATATTTATTATTTTAAAAATAGTCTATCTTGTCCAAAAATTATAAAAACCTAACCTCATTTTTCTATTGTAATTCTTTGTCATATTTGATTTTATTATTATTATTTTAAAATATAAAATGATAATTTATGGATTTTTAATATACATGTATATATTTTTCATATTTACAGTGAGAGAACACTTAAAAGATTTGACCAAACAATATGACAAGTCAGAAAATGATTTAAAGGCTCTCCAAAGTGTTGGTCAGGTAAATAAATTTTCTTATTGTAAATAAGAAAATTTCTTAATATATTTATTTTAATTATTAACATAAACTTTATACAGATTGTTGGCGAGGTTCTTAAGCAACTTACAGAAGAGAAATGTAAGTCAAATATTTTAGTAATCAGTATTACAAATATTGTCAATTTAAATACATTTGACAGAATATTTATAAATTCATATAAAAAAAACATGTAATGTGTGTTATTTCAGTTATAGTAAAAGCAACAAATGGTCCTCGCTATGTTGTTGGTTGTAGACGTCAACTTGATAAAAATAAATTAAAATCTGGAACCAGAGTTGCTCTTGACATGACAACCCTTACTATAATGCGTTATTTACCACGTGAGGTAAACAAATTTGATATGCAATAATTGAATGCATTTTTACTGTAGTTTTATGAACTGCTTATTATTAATTGTGTTATACCTCATTTAGGTTGATCCATTAGTTTACAATATGTCCCATGAAGACCCTGGTGATGTTACATATTCAGCTATTGGTGGTTTAAGTGAACAAATACGTGAATTACGAGAAGTTATAGAACTACCTTTATTAAATCCAGAACTGTTTCAAAGAGTTGGCATTACTCCACCTAAAGGATGTTTATTGTATGGTCCACCTGGTACTGGCAAAACATTATTGGCAAGAGCAGTTGCTAGTCAGTTAGATGCGAATTTCCTAAAAGTTGTATCAAGTGCTATTGTTGATAAATATATTGGAGAATCAGCACGATTAATCAGAGAAATGTTTAATTATGCTCGTGATCATCAACCTTGTATTATATTTATGGATGAAATTGATGCTATAGGTAAAATAATTATATTATAAATATAATAAAATATTAAATCATCTTATATAAAAGAAATATTTTATAATATTACTACTAATTTTATTGTATGCAGGTGGACGAAGATTTTCTGAAGGAACTAGTGCAGATAGAGAAATTCAAAGAACTTTAATGGAATTATTAAATCAAATGGATGGTTTCGATTCTTTAGGTCAAGTTAAAATGATAATGGCAACAAATAGACCTGATACTCTGGATCCTGCTTTGTTAAGACCCGGTCGTTTAGATAGAAAGATTGAAATACCATTACCTAATGAACAAGCACGACTTGAAATTTTGAAAATTCATGCAGGTCCAATTGCTAAGCATGGTGACATTGGTAAATATATTAATATATAATCTATAATGCATATATACATAGTCTACATGATCTAGAAATAATTGACTAATATTTAATATAGATTATGAAGCAGTAGTCAAACTATCAGATGGATTTAATGGAGCAGATTTAAGAAATGTTTGTACAGAAGCTGGATTATTTGCTATAAGATTGGAGAGAGAATATGTTGTGCAAGAAGATTTTATGAAAGCTGTAAGAAAAGTTTCAGATAATAAGAAACTTGAATCAAAGTTAGATTATAAACCAGTATAAAAAAAATCAATATATCTATTGTAATTTAAGGAATTATATACAAACAAATTAATAAAATAGCTTTATTTTATCTTGACAATATATACATTTTCATAGGATTTCGCATAGTGAAAATAAATTAATTATGATTAACAACTCATCATCAATATATTTTGTTTGATATACAAAATGAATGTAAACTTGTATTATGATTTTATTAACCAATATAATAAGGGATTAAAATTTATAATATATGATATTGTACGCTAATCATGATTTTTATTTTTTTTATTGACTGAAAATCCTTATTCCAAAGTACTTGGTAGACGTAATTTTTTTCTTTCTAAATACTGTTGTACATTATCATATTTTCTTTTGTACAAACTAGGAAATAAATTTTTCCTATTTGTATTATTATTCAATGACATCCAAGCTTTATTTAATTCTTTTAATGTATTATTTGTAGTTGAATCTAATACAAAATGATTATTGTCTAAAATATATACGATTACTTCTAAATTAGTTAAAATCCACAATTGATTATTTTTTAAAAAACAATCTAAAGGTTCATCTTCCATTATTATGTTTTCACTCCAAGTGGCAGTTAAATGTGAATCCACTGTTTCATCAACAATATATACTAGTAATACATTACTACTATAAAAACTAATAACAACTAAGGACGATAATTTATTAAGTTTCGTAGCCTTTAGATGTTTTACTGGTAACACACTTACATGTTCTTCATGATTAGTTTTAAGAATTTCATTAAAATTATCAATATTATATTTAGGAATTTTTTCACTAAAATTAACAGTCAATAGTTCATTTCCACATACATAATCCCAAAATTTAAGAGTTCCATCTCCTCCTGATGATATTAAAATATCTTTTTTATGAGGTAGTTCACAAATATTTGTCACAAATTTACTATGTCCAAGACAATATGATACAATGTTATATGAATGTGGAAACATTGATACACGAATCTTTTCATCTCTATCAGTCGTTAAAATATACTTTCCGTCTTCAGTTACAAGTATATCTAATAGCATAGATAAATGTCCCAAAAGTAAAGTTCCATTTTCTACTGGATTTGTTGTAGAAAAAAGATAAGCGTCTCCAGCTTTATCGGCAACAATTATATCATTGTTTGGAGAAAATATAACTTTACTTGCTGCTCTAGGTAATATTCTATTCGATATAAGTTCTTTACTTTTTCGATCGTATAAACACAATTGTTTACGATTTGTGCATATCAACAAATATTTGCCATCATTAGAAAATGTTGTACTTATTATCATATGATATGATTCAATATCTACATTATTATGTATATTACCTATCTTATCACATTCCACATGAGGTAATTCTATATTATTTATTAAGTTATCATTAATATTATACATGATAAAATGATCATTGTTGCATATAACAATATCCGAATCATATGCACAGAAACTCATTGTTTTTGTTTGTTTCAAATTGAATTTGTACAAGTCAAAATCATATAATTATATTTATATTGTTATGATATATTTTACAGATCACAATTACATATATAATTTGATTTTTTTTAAATTAATAACAAACACACGTGGCTCATTACTATTATGCTTTGTTAATATGTTTATATTATTAATACTTAGCATCAGATGGTGCGGCTATTGTAATATGTTACCAACATCAAAAATTATTAACCCACGACAATTGCCAACGTATCTTACAATTAGGATCTAGATCAGTTGAGTAGAATTTTAGAAACATTTATTTTTTACATTCTAGAAACTTTTCTTTTTATTTTATTACTTGTATGAAATTTTCGCGGGAAAATGAAAGATCTTTTATACTCAAATATTACATACGTTGGTGGAGTTATACTGTACAATTGATTGTGAAACGCTTATGTTTGCAATTATTTAATTTTCTATTACTTGTATTTGTTTGTTAAATATTAAACGTATTATTTCTATATTAATAATGGCTGTACAACCAAATCAGCAATTTAATATAGGTAAATAACTTTTACTCTTTAACATATCATTTATTCTTTTATAATATATATATATATAATTAAATATTTTAGATCCATCATCCCAAGTCAGCTTTGTTAAATATTTCACGAATCTACCAGAGGTAAATAAAGATTTATATGTGTAATATTAATATTTATTTTTTATTAAAAGCTTATGACTTCTTACTTGGAAAGCAATCTTATATCTAGGTTATTATTAATAATAAGTGAAATTAAATTACAAGATAGTGCATCTATATTAACACATTATGTTTTATAGTTTACTAATACTAAGCTATAAAATATAATTATTTGAGTTACATTATGTTGTAAAAAAGTGTATACTACATAAATTTATAGTGTACATACTATAAATTTATATGTATACTACATAAATATAAGTGTATACTACATAAAATTATATACAAATCAAGTATATTATTATCTGTGGAAAATAAATTGTGTATGTTTAATTCTTTTTATAAGATAAAAATTTTAAATTAATTTAATTTAATAATTATATTCAACCAAAAAGATCTTTAGCTTTCTCTTTTGCTTTATCAAAAGTTGTTGTAAATTTATGACCAAGTCTTGTCCAGAATGTTGGAGGAACATCGGTTTCTACTTTTTCTGTTACTTCTGGTGTTTTTATCGTAGTAGTTGGCGGCAAAGGAATTACTTCTCTAGGTTTCTCTCTAATATCCCATGGATCTATACCATCTGAATGAGGAGGTAATGTAACATCAGGATTTTGTGTTACATGATTAAAAATGTCATCACTGTGATTAGCATCATATGGACCACCACCATATGCTTCTAAAATACGTGGGTCTATTTTAGATTCTGGCTTACTGTTCTGAGAAGGTAAATTCTCCTGATAGTTGTTTTGATTTTTTTTCTTCTCAAATACTTCTTCTAAATTCAAATCTTGATTTAATTGAGATTGAGTTACACTATTACTAACTGAATATGGACTAGGAGTTGATGGTCGATAAATATGTCTAGATCTATGTCCACCTTTCGTGAAACCTTTATTAGAAGACTTTGGTTGTTGACTTACATTTTCAACAACATTTTGAGTATTTAGCTGTCTTGAGTCTTCTTGCTGATTTGAAGATTGATGATTAATGGAATAAAAATCGTTATTACTTCCAACTTCTTGAGGAGAACTTGACCCATCTGATAATTGATTTTGATGTGAAATAGTTTGATCGTTAATATCACTCGAATGATGAAAATGAATATTACTTGGATTTTCCGTGCTATCAATAGAGGTTTGACTTGATAATCTATATCTTTGTCTCCACTTTGGTTTTGGTGCAGGTGTCAGTGAATACAAAGGTTTATTCGCGTTATTATCTGATTGTTTTTCAAGATCAGGCATAGATTGTTGATTATGTCTGTAAGGATATGTATGATAGTCGAATTGTTGTCTTTGTTGCCCATTTACTGAATGTCCAAAAGTATGTTGAATTAAATCATCCAATTTGCCCGATTGTTGTGTTAAATCGTCAGACTGCTGAGTCAAATCTTCAAATCGTTGGTTATTACTACCTGGTTTCTGATTTTGTTGACCAAATTCTATATGTCCANATCATTACTATTACAGAAAAGCATTAAAATTGTTGAGGTATTATTTAATACAAAAAATATACTCACTTTAAATCACTATCGACGAATGCACGATGAGTATCCTACCCTTAGGATGACGATGAACACACTTTTAAACCGAATAAAAGAAACTTGCGAGTTTCTTAACCGAGCAAACGAAACTTTAACATGCGACGATCAACACTGAATCTACTTGTCGACATTTTCATATTTTATTTTAACACGATACAACACACGAGTATTTCATTGCCTACACGCACGATTGCAATGTTCTGAAAAAGAAAAAGAACAATTAATGTCATTGTCGTAATAAAAACCCATTGATATTATCATAGAAATGTATGATAGAAAAATATACTAACTTTTAATCTTGATTGATGACTGCAGGATGGGTATCCTACCCTTAGGATGACGATGTATAAAATAAAATTAAATAAAAAGTCTAAAAAGCTGAAACATACTAAGGATTATTTTAAAATATTTCCTGTTAATCATTTATGAAGGCAGGGCACACATTAAAACCGTTGAATATTTTTCATAAAATATTCAATGGTAAATAGAAAGAAATAATTTAATAATCTATGAGAATTGACATAATTAAAAGTTAAAGTAATTAAATATTTGTGGAATTTATCAAAGTATGCAATTATTTGCACACTAAATTACACATACCAAGTATGCAATGTTAGTAAAAATATTCATTAAAACTCTTGAAATTTGTTTAAATAAAACAGTAATTGTATCAGCAAATTCAATAAAGAGTAACATAAAAAATAAACCAGTTTTTATAGTATTCTATGCAATGAAAAATTTTTTAAACTATTAAAATCAAAACGATAAGGTTAGAAATAAAATAATTAAATAATTTAATGCCTAGTTACTGTTGCCAGTCTTTACCTGTCGACGGACGGAAGGGGAAAGAGATAGATGTTACGATTTATCCTTGAAAGTGTCGAACGTTCGTTACTCGGTACTCGGTACCCGGTGTTCGGGGATACTCGGGTACTCGGAACTCGGGTACTCGGTACTCGGTGTTCGGGGGTACTCGGGTACTCGGTACTCGGGTACTCGGTACTCGGTGTTCGGGGGTACTCGGGTTCTCGATGCTCGACTGTTTTTCTTTTGTTTTCAGCTGTTTCTTTTTTATTTTCGTCTGGAGAATTTCCTAGAAATATATGAACACATTTGACTACCTGGAATTCGAATGTTTGTATTCTTTTTCTTTCTTTCTCGTTTTCTCTTTCTATTTCAAACTCATTCTGTTACACTTTTTCTTTGCTTTCAAATAAAGAGATAGACTTACCTCGATAGTTTAGTCATTACCTCGATGAAAAAGGTATTCGTATTGGATTCTCCCAMCGCTTGGAAAACTAAAATAAGTAAGAAATAAAATTGCATTAGTAAAATATAAAGAAAATCAAATATATGAGTGTACGTGTACGAGTTACCTATACTTATGTATATATGTCTATATGTATGTGTATGTGACAGAAATCAAATTTATTATGATATACGATTTTTGAAGAAATAATTATGAAAAATAATTAATTGGAGAATCATTAGAGATGATAAAAAGTATTGATACCATGAAAAAAAAGATAAGAATTAGAAGAAATATTTTAAGTTGGCCTTGGTGAGATATGGCGGGAAGCCGAGAAATGTCGACGATTATATTTTCACGAATATCTTTCGAAATTTGTATTTTTCAGTTTTGAAAACACTCACATATAAAAATCTTGCTTTTAGTTATCGTTTCATATATAATTTGAAGGTGTAAACGTTAGAAAATATCTTTTAATTACCTGATATCGACGGACAACCAAATCTGCTGCAACTACTATAGACGACAAATTCAAAATGGTGGTCACTTCTCCTTCGCGGTACGTTGGCGAAAGATCGCTGTCGTTTCATTGGGTAATTAGCTGATTTATTATTTCGGATCTGAAATGGCCAATCAAAAAATTCATCACGCACACAAGCTCAACCGGCACACGTACAAGCTCGTCTTTATTCTACAATCACGTTAGTTAAATTCCATATGATAATTTATTTATTAAATAAATCAAATAACAATTCTATTTATCTATTAAATATACTCGTAACTTATAAATATTCTAACAATAATGAATAAAAAAAAGATATTGTAGACACTATGTAATAGTTATATATAAAAAAATTGAGATCTCTCTAAAGCATGCTACCATAAATTACATCCATAAATAAAAAATTCGCGGAAATGATCTGCATTATCGATTAGTTACCAATTTGCCAATTTCAATATCTTCAGTATTTTTGATTTATTTAATAAATAAGTTATCATATAGAATTATTTTATAATTATAATTAGAATATATATTATTTTTACCGTGCACATGCTCAACTTACAAAAAGTCATATAAACAACTTTCTAATTAATGTTTTGTTTTAGAGAACAACGGCTCAGTCTATAAATGAATTTCGAAGAGGAAGGTACTTCGAAAATATATCTCGTACTTTTAAACAATAATTGATACTTCTATCGATTAATTAATAATTATTTAATTATTTTAATACACTTTACTTGTATTACAGGATATTTTTGTCCCAGAAGTCATCACTGCGCATGAAAAATAAATTAATTAAATTAGAATGAAAAGAATGTTAAAATCGGAACGTTATAATCTTAAATTTCCTTTATTAGAATTATTATTACCGTTGGACACATGCTCAACATAAAAACATGTCATATAAACAACTTTCTAATTAATGTTTTGTTACAGAGAACAACTGCTTAGTCTATAAGTGAATTTCGAA
>NW_015148971.1:5784892-5803805 GCF_001465965.1 Polistes dominula | reverse complement strand
ATTATCAAATTTATTGTTCATTTTGTTCTTAATCTATTCTTTTGTTTATTCAAATACAAATTAACACAAAGAATAATAATTAGAAAATTAATTAAATTATAAAATATACAAATATATGTGTGCAAGTTATATTGGTGAAATAAAAAAGTAAAATTAAAATTAGATCAAATATTAAAATAATATAAATATGATAATATAATTATAATTATTATTAAATATTTTATATTAATATATAAAATAATACTAATATTATTATTATAAAATACTACTAAATATATTATAGCATTACAAAATATATATATGTATTATATATATATTAATTATATATCATTATAATAATATTAGTAGTATTTTATATATTATAACAAATAATAATAATAATATTTTTATCATTTTTACAGACAAACGAATTGCGGTGATACGTTCAATGGACAATGTCCCAAAAATAGATATCGTACTATAGATGGAACCTGTAACAACATTTACAACCCTACATGGGGTTCTGCTAACACACGATATGGACGTCTCCTTCCACCCAAWTATGGGGATGGTAAGTAATTTAWWTAATTAATTGTTTTATAATTAATCACTATTCCTWAAAACAWTTTTTYAAATTATTTCATGATAATTAACCTTCATATAATTAACCTTACAACAWWRCCCAATACTAAATTCYAATATTAATATAATATAAACAAATACTAAAGTTACTATGAAAAATGATGCAATAAAAGTATCTAAATTATTATTGCATTAAAACCAATAGCAATAATAATTTTAATCAATAATAAAAAAAAAAAAACCAAACCAATAATATAAAATAATAAAACCAAACCAAATCAAAAACCCAATAACAATTTTAATCAATTTATATCATATTTACTAACAGTACTGATCATATTTTTTTTTTCTTTTAGTACGAAGTAAAACAATTCAGAACAATGTTTTTTACGTCTAGATATAATTGATAACTAATGTAAGTAAGGAATTAGTCTATAGAGAGGACAAAAAAAAGAAATCATTCCATCGGATATATGCTTCATTAATGATACCTTGAAGCATATAAGGTTGATATTTATTATTATTATTGGTATATATCGTTTATCATTATTATGCAATACTTGTCCAACTATGCGAATGTCTCTAATTGTCGTAAAGAATGTTTTTTTTTCTTTTTCCTTTCCTCCATTTGTTTTTTACTTATTTCGTTTGTTCACGCAACTTATAATCCCGTCGTTAACTTTTAACAACTTCCGCTTTCTCAGAAACGATATACTTTTATTATTATTATTATTATTATCATCATTCTYTAAAATAAATTTTACATACACACGTATACACATATATGTATATATGTATAATGTACACATATAATGTACGCACGTGTTAGATGTAAAATAATTGAAATAGTTTTCGGTTAAATAATTCTATGATTATTTTTTATAAAAATGTTATAATAATTATAATAATAATAATACTAATAATAATAATGCAATTTTTTGGTTTGATTATCGTGCGTAAATCGAACGTGACAGAATTATTCGTGCGTATTATTCCAGTCACTGCGTGTAAACAATATAATATATCTAAATGTTAGGTTCAATATTTGCCAGTAATGAAAATCATTCAACGAAGCGTAAATTTTATAATTTTGTTATTATTAAAGTTAAGTAGTTTACAACTGGTAGTTAAATTTTACGAATTTCGTGATAGTCATTAATACGTGTAGGTGAAAAACCAGAAATCACTACGAAAGTATGGTACTCTGATAAGATAAACACGTGCCTTTCACTCTAAATCATTTTGTGTATATATATAGGCGTGTATAGGTGTAATATAAATTAACAAATTATACATTCACGCATAAAATATTGTAAAAATTTATTTGAAATCTAATTAATGAAAAAAAGGTAATAAAAAACACCTAAAAACTATTTTACACTATTTTGAACGACAAAATTAATGAAAACTTTTTTTTAAAGTGGTGATAACAAACAAGGACAAACTTAACGATATTGTTGTTAAAAAAGGCATATTTTATTTTAATTTATATATTATTATTTTTAATTTATTATTTTATATTTAATTTTATTTTTTTTTAACCCACAATCGTATCAACAAAAAAAGGATTAGATTTTTATAATCTTATATTTTTGGTTTTTTTTTTATTTTCTAACAATTTTTAAAAATATTTAATAATATAAAGAATTTATTAATTAAATTATATAACATTTATAATTATAACATATATAATTTATTTAATAAATTTTTTATGAAATATTTTAATAAAAAATTTTTGTGAATAAATGTTTATAAAACATTGTCAGACACAAACACAAACATGATACATACTTATGTCAAGGTTAATGTACCAATACTAATTAAAAGTAAATATTCAAACTATTGTCGTGCACTAGATCGCAGTGTAGAATTAATAATTGGAAAATTTGTATCCCTTTTGTTCTTATTATGTCACGATCTACACTTGTGATGAAGAATGCAACAAGAATACTAATTACTTCTGACAAATAATTAAATATAAAGTTATCAATGTTTCATACCGAAGACTGAATAAATAGTTCTTGTTTTTTTTTCTTCTTACATTAATTAATGCATTATTGATCAAAGAATTTTTCAGAATGAAATCACTATGGTTCAATATCATGTTTTCACTATGTTACACTTCGTTAAATTGTGCTCTAGTGCGTTACGGCCTTAGGTGTAATACTTTCCTGACTTAACACTTTCTCATCCGCTTAAATTAATACTATTCACAATGGTTTTTGAAATCGTAACAAATTCAATTCGATATATATATATATATTTATATCTATTAGAATTCTAATGAAACGTAAAAATAATATTATTAAGTCATAACACGTGATACCTATTTCTAATATTCGATATTTTATTTAAAATGTTAAAATAATTATATATATGTATTAAAATTAAAAATTATATAAAAAAAAATATTTATTTTATTTTTACTTTAAATATTTTAAATTCAATATCAAAATATCTATTTTAATTATTTTATATTTTATTTAAAACATTAAAATAATTATATATAGATATATTAAAATTAATAATTATATATATTACAAATATATTTAATATAATTTTAAAAATTATATATTTTATTTTATTACAAAAAGAAATAAGACATTTGTGTTACAAATTTGTTTATGGATTTAATTTAAAATTATTAGTCATTAAAATACTTTAAATTTAATATCAAAATAATAATAAAAATTATAATTATTATTTGTATTAATAATACCAAATTATAATATAATATAATATAATATAATATAATATAATATAATATAATATATATATTCATAAATAGTTTATTTTAAGAATCACGAAGTGAAGTTTTAGAATCTTTACAATTTATTTCAAACATATATAAAAATAATAATTAATTAGTTTGAATAAAGGATCTGATAAAAAAAAAAAGATAATAAACAATTATTAATAAGAAGATTAAATAATGACCCGATTTATTAAATAATCCATTTCCATGAATTAAATTTTGTTYATAAATTAAAATGAGTCATATCGTAGCTTACTTAAACGTTCATTACCATAAACGTGAGTTTAATAATCGAAAGCACGTTTGTAACTCGACCAACTTTTAAACGATTGCATAATCATTTATCAGTAATGTACATTATACACGAAATTAATACATAACTGATAATATTTATTATTCACATTTCAACGATGCGGAACGTTTAATTAATATTTCATTTATTTAGGAATCCAAGAACCAACTAAATCAATTACGGGAGAAGAATTACCTTTATCAAGGGTGGTAAGTTATACATTATTTCCCAGCATACCTATCAAGGACAACAAACATACATTAGCTGCTATGCAATGGGGTCAAATTATAACCCATGATATGGCCTTGATCGAAGGAACAACACAATCATGTAAGTATTATTTTATACATTTTTGTTTTCAAATTTTAAAATAAAATTTACGAATTTTATTACGAATTTTAACAACATTTAAACGAATTTTGTTAAAATATAATAATCAATTTATTATAATTAATAATAATTAATTAATTTATAATTTATTAATTTTTAATTTAATAATAATATATTAATAATTTAATATATTAATTATTATTAATATATTAATGCATTAATTATATATATATATATATATATATATTTTATTCTTGATATTTCATAATTAATTTATTATATAATTATAATGTTTTTTTTTATTATTATTATTTTTTCAAGCTATATATATATATATAGATATAAATTGTACGTACTTGTAGGAGTATCTGTCATTATTCAGAATAAAAATCAATATTTGTGTGTATGTGCACTTTTAAAGTAAAAAAAGAATCAATTATTTAAAATTCTAACCAAACTTTTTTTTTTGTTGCCTTCTTATCACTGAAGGTTTAACGTATTGTTCGAACGAACGTCACATTTCAACTGAATACAATTGTAGAATGTTGTTGTACAGTCAAGTATAGTAGTATTATTGTTGAACTTGACTATCAACTACTTGTTGAATGTTCTTACCACTGTCACTGCAGCAACTATGTATACTGAAGACAGGCTCGTGCCTTAGAGATATCTTCGAAGATCGTTACAAACCGATACTTGCGGTATACGAAACTCAAAGCATATCGCAGCCTAACGTCGGCGATCGTCGGCTGTGAAAATTGCTTGTGTGTGTGTTATGTTTGCACCAACACATGAACCGAATGTCTTTTCGATACGAAATTTAGTCTACTGTATGCTTTGAGTTTCGAATAACACGAAGATCACTCTGGTAAGCGATTTCATTCAATGTGAAGTATCATGACACCCGGGCCACACAATTCGCTTTATGTCACTTATCAAGGCGCTATTTAGATAATGAGTTGGGGGCATCTTAGACGTTTCTTTCACTCTTATATTTACTATTGGAGAAATAATTTTACAAACGAAGCAAATATATATGGATTGTTTACGTAATCAGCTAACCCGTCAATTTGACGGGTCTCGTAGAAATAGGTATACCACAAACAAATTTCAAAATTTATAAGGCTGAAGAAAATAATGATTGTGTGTATAAACTCTTTTAATGAAATTATAAATTTAAGATTCAAAGTAGTTAAGATTAATACTATGGTTTATTGCGTGTTTCATTTCAAAGTTTGAAATACGTCAAATTGACGAGTCCCGTAAACCTAGTGTTAATGCTATACAAAAAAGGTATCATTCTCGAGACAAGGCAATATTATGTCAATAATCTTATTGATTTTACTCAATCTTGATATTGGATAACATTGCAAGAAACGAGTTCTTTTTTTTCTTTTCAATTATGCCATTTCCTGCCATAATAGTGTACAGGTTCTAAATAACATATTCATCAAGTGAAACTCATTTAATGTCACATATAACGATAGTTTAATATAGTTAGTTAATATAGTATAATATTAGAATTACCAGAAAGTATATTTACGTATTTATTCTAACATACATCGAATAAAAATAAGTTAATAAATTAAAATATATTCAATCAATGTTAGAATAACCATAGTTGTAATGATTAACCAATTTAACATTTGAGTTAATTAAGAAACACATTGAAGTATTTAAACATCGTGAATGGGTTGAAAAGTTTTGAGCCTAACATATACAAATAATTTTTTTTTGTTTATAAGTTTTCTATATGGCATTAAAATTATTTTGTAGATAAAAAAAAAATAAGATTAAAATTTTTTGTTATCTCTAATATGAAAAAAATTAATTTATAAATATAGGAATATAATAAATTAATTATTATTCTAATTATATATAATATAATAGTTAATTTGTTTTATAATATTATAATATTATATTTTATTATTATTATAATATTAAATTAATTGATTTATTTTAATATTATGTTAATAAATTAATTTATAATATTATAATAATATTAATTTTAATTTATATTATTTTTGTGTATATTTATTTCTTTTTACGAAAATAGTTCCCCATGCGATACAATGCTGTACAAACGACGGTTATTTTACACCCGCAGAATTTTCTGATCCGAAATGTTATCCCATCATAATACCTTATAATGATCCGTACATACATTCAATTGAATGTATGAACTTCACTCGTAGTATTACTGATCTTGACCGTCATTGCAACTTACGAAACAAACCCGCTGCAGAACAGGTTAGTTACTTTCTCATGTAATATCCTTTTGTAACTTCTTATAGATCTATTACGTTAATATTCTTGCTATCAAACAAAACTTTAATACTTTTTAATAATACAATAATTTTATCCAAAAATTTTGACATCAATTTTTCAATTGTTTTAATTAATTAAATTATTACAGATAAAATAATAATGCAATAATAAAKTGTCAATTTAAATTTCAATTTTATTTCGATACTTTAAAATGATAATAAATTAACTTTTTTYTCTTTTTATTCGATTTTCACAAACTCTCTTTATATTTTTTATAAAATAATATTTAAGAGAACAAAAAARTAAATTATAAATTTAGTTTTTAWTAACTTTTTCCTATTGTTTTTCATTAATTGCAATTTGCCTTGTTGATTAAAATTATTTTAGTATGTATAACAGATGATAAACGTTCAATTATCATTTAAAAAATCTTAATTATACAGATTAAGATTTGTTMGTTCATTATTTTATTAATATTTTATATGAATACCATATATAAAAAGGTTTACAAGTATAGTAAGAATAAAAAAACTTACGTAGTGTTTATTTTCTAAACAACAGCTGCACAATTGTGACGAAAATATCTATCTCATAAATACAGTAGTAAAAATGAATTTACAATACTGTATTATTTTTATTCAATATTTTTATCAATAGTAATAATAATTAAAATTAAAAGTTTATGATTTTAGAATCGATTGTATATTTGATTTTTAAATTTAATCATTATTGTTTGTACTTACGATAAATTGATTTATTATAAATACATTTTACATATTATAGTTAACTGCAGTTACACATTATTTGGATCTTTCGATCGTTTATGGATCAACCGATCAAGTTGCAAACAGTGTCCGTGCCAGAATTGCTGGACGTTTGAGAGTAGACATCCGTAATAATAGAGAATGGCTTCCAGCAGCGGAAAATAAATCGACTATTTGCAATCTMGATCATCAAAACGAAATATGTTACGCAGCTGGTAATATTCTTTTTATATTTTTATTATTTTATTTATTAAATAACTAACAAATCATATTTTTATTTCAACCAAATGTTGCATTAAAAATAACGCAATACTTGTTTGGATTTGTTGGATTCAATAATAAAAATAAATTAAATTTATTGAAATATAATTGAAATATCAATACATGTTTTATACAAAAAGATTTGAATTATTTTAATAAATATTAAATAAATAAAATGTGACTTACTAGAGACATCTGTTAGTACGAAAAGTTATAAATGTTTTRGTATATCATTAYGAAACTAAATGTAGATTTCCARTTTATCGACACTGRATGGAATAATGCCTACTTTTAGGCGTAATTTAATTAATTATTTAATTAAACTATAAAATTTAATATATTTTTAAARWTAATAATATTAGAATAAAATGMAATTATATAATAATTAAATAATAAGTTGAATTAATAAYAATTTTATGTTTCTATCTGTTACTAATTATTTAATAAAATAAAATTTTATTTTTATAGGTGATACTCGTGTAAATCAAAATACCCAATTAACGRTATTGCAGATATTGTTACTTAGAGAACACAATCGTATAGCAGGARTACTTGCACGTTTAAATCCWCATTGGTCAGATGAAATGACTTATCAAGAAACSAGRCGTATTCTTATTGCCAAACATCAACATATATCATATTACGAATGGCTACCATTATTCCTTGGTATGAATTATTTTTATTTTTATTTAATTCAAACTTTCTTATAACTTTTTCAATATTCTTTGACATTAATACTCTCATAGTGTTTATGTTATTTTAATAAGACCTAATTCTTAACCAAGATAAATTTATACTTAACTACTTAACTATTCATTGTCCTCGTTTTTCATGCACGTCCTTCCTTCRCGCATAAAATAAATATATATCGTTATTTCCTTGGATTTTATTGTTTTCGAAAATTCCTTACCATTTTCGATAATTCTCATCTTAAAATATATTTTTATGTATATTTATTGCGGTAATATAATATATGGTAGTTATATGTAAATAAAAATATATTTTACTCATATAACGTGAAAAAAGTTGTATGTMATTCACACATACAACTTAAAAAAAGCATTAAAAAATACTTTGTKTGTGTTTACTATTTAATCCTTTAAATATACAGGTGAAAAGCAGAYYTATGAAAATAAAATACTTTACCATACGGATGATTATGTTAATGATTATAATYCTCACGTTGATCCAAGTGTTCTTAATGAACATTCTACTGCAGCATTYARATATTTCCATTCTCTTATTGCTGGATATCTCAAGTTAGTATTTAACCACATGATTTATATCAATGTTACAWTTCACTTTATTTCAAATTGATTATATTATTTTGTTATAAATTAAAAATGATTTCATTTTTGTTAATAAAAATTAGATTAATAAACGAAGCAAGACATTCAGTTGCACAACCATTAAGATTAAGTGATTGGACTAATAAACCTGAAGTTATTGAACRTGGTGATAATATGGATAGTCTTACAAGAGGTTTGTCGTGTCAACACGAATTAGCCAGTGATCAATTTTTCGACGMAGAAGTATATATATTTTTTATTATATATCTTTATTTTTTTTTATTAACCCATTACCGAAAGCAATACGAAAATTCAAAGAAAAGAAAATTAAATTACTTGCATAATAATATTAATACTATAACTATTATAGTATATTATATATATATATATATTATAATACTATACTATATTACGTAGGTTGGAACTTAAATAGTGGCAACTATTTATTCAAAATTGATACGAAAAAGTTACATGTGTTCTCCTATTACTGTCTTTTAAAGAAGTCACCAGCATTGTGTAGAACCCGTTGCCMGCAATTTGGAAGACTTAGTATACTGTTAGCAGAGCCTGCTCTGTTGATGGTGCGAATGGAGCGGTCTACTACCTGTCGAATCTCTGGAACAGTTCTGAAGCGAATGCCACGATGGGTTCCGCATGAATTAATGGAAATGCAGAAATGGATGCGTTRCGAAGCTGYTCAAACGMACTTGGAGMGCTWTGAGCCSGAATGAGAGGCTTTCTTACGCCGTATCGTAACACTGGATGAGACATAGCAGTAGACCGCTCCATTGAGCTCTATTCGCACCATTAACAGAACAAG
This sequence comes from Polistes dominula, assembly GCF_001465965.1. The sequence continues at coordinate 5,794,465 of NW_015148971.1, read as the reverse complement.
CTCTGCTGACGGTATACTACGCCTTCCACATCGCTGRCAACGGGTTCTACACAACGCTGGTGACTACTTTGAAGGACAGTAACAGGTGCAAACATGTAACTCTTTTGTATCGGTTGTGAATAAAGAGTTGCCATTATTTAAGTTTCAACCAACGTATATTTTATATACTTAGTATATATTATAGTATATATATAGTATTATTATATAATTTATAATATATTACTATATATTACACTAATATAATTACTAATATATATTAAATACTATAATAAATACATAAATTACTAATATATATAGTATTACTGAAGTATATAAATACTGTAATACTTGTATAATGATATTAATATAAACATTATTAAATAATATAATATTATAATTATAAAAATAATTTTATATCATTAATTATTGATTTAAAATAAAATAGTAAAAACTTCTAATATTTTCATAATTTTTAATATCTCATTCTAAAGTTGCACTTATTAAAAAAAAAACTAAAATTTTAAAATGCGTTTCAAAATAAGGCCATTGTCGAGTAATGGGTTAATTTATTATATATTTACCTTCAAAAATGAATTAAATCAAAGCAAAATAAAGAATATTATTCTTATGATTTATTTTATAAAATATGTCTCTTGTTTTCAATTTTTGTTATTTAATTCATTATGATAATTATGATAAATGTAATTTTTCCTTTGTTATTTTAGACAACGTTATACTTGTTTAAACGTCAAGAACAATTTGGCATAGATTTACGTGCCACGGATATACAAAGAAATCGTGATCATGGTTTAGCATCGTATAATGATTTTCGTGAATATTGTCATTTGAAAAAAGCTGTACATTGGAATGATTTCAGCGATTACATATCACCAGAAGTATGAAGACATTTTTATTCATTCAAATGATTCTCTTCGAAAGAATATTTTTATGTTGTGTTGTATTGTTTAAGTATTTGCTTTTTTTTTGTAGAATATTAAAAAATTAGCGAGTCTCTATTCCTATCCTGATGACGTAGATTTAACTGTTGGTGGTTCTTTGGAAGAACACGTGCCAGGTACTCTTACTGGTCCAACCTTCCTTTGCATTCTTCTTAGACAATTTTATCGAACTAGAGTTGGTGATCGATTCTGGTACGAAACTGGTGATCATGAACTAGCATTTACCAGAGGTCAGTATTATATATATAATAATAATAATAATAATAGAAATAATAATAATATAGTTAATATAATATTTTAATATAATTCATATTAAAATATATATTAAATATAAATGAATAACTAAATTTATAATTTAATTTATATTAAATTATATTATAATATAATAGATAATATAATAATATAATAATTTCATATTCGATAATTTAAATGTATAATTAATTATAATATTATTTTTATTATAAAAAATAATGAAACTAAWTATAATTATCCTTAAATAATTTTCTTCTTTTTTTCTTTTTTTCTTTCTTTACATCAAAATTAAATAATAAACTGTACTTTTAGAACAATTGAGAGAAATACGAAAATCGACAATATCCAAATTATTCTGTGACAATGGTGATAATATTAAATTAATGCAACCCAAAGGTTTCGAACTTATTTCCGAATCGTAAGTATTCAATTTATATTTAACGATTATGTCAGAACAATTACGTTCTTCTTCTTAATTCTATTCGTATTTTCAGAAATCCACTGGTTGATTGCAAAGATCTACCTGACATGGATTTATCATTATGGAAAGATTATGCTCCAGAAATTAAGAATTTAAACAATTGAAAAATTTATTTTTATGTAAAATCATTATCACCAAATAACCAATTTTTCTTTATTGGTTATTCAAGTGATATTGTAGATGATAATAAATAAATTTGTATATAAATATGATTAAAAAAAATATATAAATATTATTTTTATATAAGGAATTTATTAACAAGTGTGTATTGTAAAACTAAACAAACAAACTAAAACAAAAGTTATTCTATGTGTAACATTCATACGTTCAAATATAGATAAAAGTAATTTACGTTTTTTACGATAATAATTATTTCGAGCCTTGAATAAAGTTATAAACATACAAACAAATGTAAAATAGAAAAATTACTGTATATTATTATACAAATATATTGCATTGTAGTGGTCAGTAATTATTAAATATTATTAATTATTATAAATATATATTTATATTATATTTTAATAGTTAATTAATTATTAATAAATTTAATATAATTTAATATTTATTTTATTATATTATAATATAATTAAATATAATATATATAATATTATAATAAATAATATTATAATATTATTAAATTTATTTTTAATAATAATAGTTAATTAATTATTATAAAATTATTATAAATATTAATAAATAGTATATATTATATCTTTTATGTTATATATAATATATACATGCATATTAAGCATCAAATATATAAAAAGAAACAGAAATTAATTTGTTAACTAGAAAGTAACGATATAAATGTTCTAATATCAATTAATATAAAAACACACACATTGATATTATATAAAAAGAATATCAACAACAATAAATTTTTAAAAAAACCTTGAAATTGTATGACAATGCTCGTTAAAAATAAAATACAAAGAAACAATAATTATAAACACCACGTGAAGATATTCAATGCTAAAATTATTCTAATTGTTAACTTTAAAAATAACAAATTACACGATAAGATACATGCATCAGTTGGATTATTATTTTAAAATGACAACGCATATTTTTACAGTAATGAATATTTCATTAGACTCTTTTGTAAGTTAGTCAAACGTTCTAAGACTGGAACGTTTCTTATTGACAGCATTGAAATAAAACAATAGGTACTTTGCATCACAATTATTTTCTAAAATTATTATTTGTGAAAAAATACGAAGCAACATGATAAAACAAAAATATCAATATTTCGCTGTTATTTTTTCCTGTTTAATTTGTATCAATGTATGTTCCAGTGCTGTAATTGGTAAGTAATATTATAATTTTTTAATAAACAATGTATTATAGATATAAAAATATTTTGTTAAAATATTTAATATATAATAATAAAAAAATAAAATAAATATTTTATAGAATATGATGTAATATATAATTGTTATACAAAAAATATTATTTTATTATTATTATTATATATATTAAATGTATTTTTATTTATTATTATTATTGTTTATATATATTATTGTATTATATATTGTATAAATTGTATTATATATTATATATTGTATTATGTATTGTATTATTATATATATTATTGTATTTTATATATTATTATATTATTGTTTTTTAAGCTAGAGGACCAATGGACTCAAGAGACGTTGATATTCATCAGGATGATGCACTAATTAGAGATTTAGTATCAATAGCATTATTATTAAAAAGTGTTCCAGTAATAGGCCCTAGATTGATGACTGTACCTGAAAAGATCATCCATTCCGTTGCAAATTTTGAATACACGACGAATCATTTAATAGACAAACTTTTACGTAGTACTTTACCATGTACGATAACAATTAATGGAATAACATGCGAAGGGATACAACGAAATGGCGGCCTTATATATGTTATCAGAAATTCTATTGATACAATGCCAAATACTAGGATATTTTACGTCGTAAAACAATTTTTAGATGTGGTACTATGTCTTTATCAAATTAATACGAAACAAAATCCTTAAAATGCATTTAAATTAGTTGCAAATGTTATCATTTGTCATTTGATCTATTTGTTTATATTTGTTATAGATGACATTTGCACTTCAAGTTCTTTATCTATGGGGAAGTTCTATCTGAATTATAATGTATCTTCGTAAAATAGAAAATAAGATTTATTAATTGTTATTAGTTCATATTTCTTGCAAATATATCGGTTAGTTCGTATATATTGCAACTTTAAAGTTCGTATTATTAAAAATAAATAACAATAAGGAAATAGGTTTCTGCTTAAATAATAAAAATAAAACAACTATGCTAAGGCTTTAATAAACTTATAATGAAAATTATTGGAAATGTTTTATTTTCGTTGTAAAAAAAATGAAATAGAAAGTATTTAGTTATGTGTATATGTATATGAATTAATATATATATATATATATATATAAATGGTGTTATGAAAATATTAATTAATGTATCAATGTATAAATGAATTAATGTGTACAAAAAAACAATGCATAAGAAAATGTATTTATTCTGTATTATAATTATAATACCTTTTACAACTTATTGTTCGTTACTTTAAAAATTTCCATTTATCAAGTATTAATATCATAATATATATATATATATATATATATATATATTTAATTACATAAATATCATAATAATCTCATAAAGATATATAAATAATCTCATATATGAATTTTATTTAAGTATATAAAGAAGCAATAATAAATGATAATTTAAAAATAACAGGTTATTCATAAAACTATATATAAAAATGAAGCAATTAGGTATAAAAGGAGAATAAGAACATAATAGATTACATTATATAACAAATAACAAAATATTTCAATATAAATTATTGCTATTAGTTAATTAGATTTTGTTAATTTTTAAACTATAACCGTGATAAACAAATTGTATTTCCATGATGTATTGTAAATAGTATTTTTTGTCTATTTGTCCCAATTTTCTACTATTTGTCCCAAAATAGTTGTCATATTTGCATAAACATTTGCATGTAACAAATAAGTTAGGACAAAGGTAATGTTATTCATAACATATCTAAAATCCTTAATTCTTCTATATATTTACTTAGAAATAATACAATAATAATTACTATATATGATATCAATTGTAAGGCAGTTATTGGTTGTTTTAAAAGTCTAAGAGAATTTTTATATACTTATTATGTCTTTAAAAACATTATAAATTCTCTAGAGCTGCTCTCATACCTTCATTTCACTTACAAATCTTTCAAATAACAAAATTCGTACCCCTACTTTGTTGTTTATTAGGCAAGATTGGCTTAAAAAACATATTTGCTAATTTTTTATGCAAATACTTAAGACAGTCTGGTAATGGAGCATTCTCAGATAAACTTTCTAAAAATGGCCTCTTAAACAGTCTTTTAGCTTCTTCATATTGTTCAACAGTAATTGTTCGATCATCCAAATGTACAAGATGTGGAAACCATGATATGATAAACAATCTTTATAAAGAAAGTAGTAATGTAATAGTAATGTAATCATATATAAAGCTTTGGAAAATATAATGAAACATATTTGTCTGTGTAATATATCTTACCTATACTGTAGGTAATCATAGAATGTTCCACCATTGAGATAACTAGGCGCAGCCTTATTTCCCATAAGACTCAAATATTTCAAATTAGGCATACTCTCATAGAGATTCTTAATAAATGGATATAATTGATCTATCTTATTATGATTAATCCATAATAATTGAAGTTTCGGCATATATGGGAAAACCGTAAAGTCATCTATATTATTATAATCCAAATTGAGAGACGTAAGGTTTTCAAACTCCGATAGAAATTGTAAATTTCTAGAAAGGAATCAATATAACAACTTAATGGATATAATTAAAGTTATCTAAAGAATGAACTATATATAGTGTACTCACCTACAGAATTTATTATGACTAATATCTAAAGTGTGTATTGTGTTTCCATAATTTTCAATAATATCGAATGGCATATGAAATAGATTTTGAAATGCGAAGGACAAAGATTCAACATAACTAGTTTGCAAATCATTGGAAAATGAAACTTTTGGATTCCTAGAGTGTATATCTATAAAGATTAATTTCCCAAGGGAAGTCATGGTTATTCCTTTGATTATGTTAACCTTTTCCACCTCGACCACCAATCCTTATTGCTAACAATATTAACTCATCCCATAGATCCAACCTAAAATGTAATAAATTATCTTATACTTTATATAAGTATGTTATACCATATGTTCATAAAAAATGAAATATATAAATGTAATAGAATAGTCATCTAAAATAATGTAAATTTTTAATCAACGTACCTATTAATACTGTTCACCCCTATTTCAGCTGCAACTATAAAACACATTTGTAGATAATACTAAATGTAGAAAGTAACACGCTTTATATAAAAGAATGTGATACTGGATTAAGAATTTGAAATGACTATAACGTTATTACTAACGTTAAAGTATGAAAATTCGAACAGTATAAAGTTAAAAGTCTTGAGTATGATAAGATATGGATAATACGAGTGAACGTTAATACCTACGTTATCTACTTAAATGATGATTATATGAAATAGATTTTTATACTTTGAGGTTAGAATGAATTATATAATATTATTCGGAAAATTTATAAGATCACACACACCCAAGTGTTATGAAACTCTAGAATATTAATGAATATTAAATACGTATAATAATTTTACTGAATTTACCTGCATTATCTTTCCAAACGTGTTTACATGGATGTATTTCACCGGATAACCTTTAATTTACGTACTCTCTGTATAAAATGATATTAAAGCGGTTAAATTTCACAGGTGTGATCATATTATCGCTCATATTACCAACGATAGTACTTCAACCGTATAAATTATTATACAAATATTTAAATAATTATTTAATTATATTCACTCATGTATTATACTTATTTGACATTATGCGAGTTTGCAATTTTTATTCTTTTAAAATAATTTTTAGAAAATTATGTCAATTTATATTAATAATAATTAGTTAAATAAATTAAAAAGAAAACTAAAAAAGAGTAACAACGATACAATTATTTAAAATTATAAATTTATGCAACAACTGCAGCGCCATATCGTAAGATATGCAATTAATGTATAGAAAAAAAATTCAAGGTCGTTGATCAGAAAGAGGAAGGTTTATTTAATTATTTAATTAAAGATTTTTACTTGTGCTGATAATTACAATAATTTAATTAATTTTACAATTTATTTTATATATTATTTAAAAAAAAATCAATTTTTTTCTAATATATTTTGTTTTTCTTTTAACTAATTTCATTATCATAATTATCAGCTTATATATATTAATTATTAATTAATAATTAATAATTATAAAAAGGTACAATCAATAGTCGTATGTATATGTTGAATTAAATGAGTTTATTCAAACATATAGAAACTATTAAAACTCTTAATACGTTTTTTTTGGTTTTTGTTTTTACGACATTACACAGAACGATTCGCATTGAAACGAAATCGTTTTTAACTAAATTTACAACAACACGTTATAGAACATTACGCAATAATTATTTTCGGTGTTAACGATGATTAATAGCGTTATTAACGATTATTACCAATTAAACAACGAGATATTAACAATTATTATGATCATAATGAATTTTTTTTTCTTTTCTTATTTTTTTTTCCTCATTACCATCCTTTTTCTCATACGAGAGATATCTTTCAGCTCTATGCAATCTAAAAAAAAAGAAAAAGAAAAAAAAAAGAAAAAAAGAGCGAAAGAGATAGAGAAAGAGAAAGAGAGAAAAAAGAAATTCAAACCAAACTTATGTACTACGCGAGTCATATCGCGTATAAAAAAAAAACTAATTACTCAATTAATTATTGATAGCGTACATATTTCGGCGTGCTGATAACGAAAAGATAATAATAATAATAATAATAATAATAATAATAATAATAATAATAATAATAATAATAATAAATGTCGTGTAACAAATCCGAAGCGAAAGGACGGTTAGAACGAGGTCTTTCCGAATATAAAGTTTCCAGGTGCGTTGGGATCGTCAGAGGTGAAGTATTGTTTCCAAAGCTCATAAAACTTGTCTCGTGTTACTTCATTACCCTGTAAAAAAAATAAATATGAAAAAAAAGATAATATATTTTATAAAAAATAACTTAACCAATATTTAATTTATAAAAATAGTCTTTTTATATACCCTCCTTTATAGGGATCTTTTATTCATGAATTTGTCACTACTTACCACCCCCATTTTTTTGAAAGCATCACGAGCTTCAGCCTCCTGTACTCCATGACTGTGACAAACGTTGCTAAACTCGTTCTCATCGATTGATCCGTCACCTGTTAAAGTTCATTATAAGGGGGATAAAATGTACTTCGAAAATCTTTAAATAGAATATTCTCGATGTAAGGGCTTGGGAAAAAATAAAAGGGCTTTTTCCTAGAAGCTATCGAGTGGGATTAATTGTCTTGGGATATATCTTTTTCTTTCATCATTCTGTCACTTGTTGTTGTTGTTGTTGTTGTCATCGTTGTTTTATATTAAATTATTATTCTCGTTATTAATTAACATACCTGAGGAATCTTCCAGATCAAACATAAATTTCATGTAAGTTTGTTGCCAATCATGTGCGTTTGCTGGATCCTTAGCGTAATCTTCCCACATAGAATACCACTCGTCTCGACTGATCTATAAAAATAATATTCAATTTAATTTCAATTTTTATTTTTAATCATTTACTTGTATATAAATATATTTTGTTGTTATTATTGTTACTTGTCCATCTTGATCGGAATCGGCTCGTTGTTGCAAACTTTCCCATATTTTCAACAAGGTATCCTTCGTTTGCGTTGTTTTCGGATTATCGGCACTCCAATGTCTGGAATTGCAGATCCGCTAAAAAAAAAGATACCAAGATTGTGTAATATTAGTCAAGGATTGTAATTAATATAGGTGGGAATTACGATGAGAGATTGGAGAACACAGATTTTTGTTTCTTAGTATTATCCAATGATACATTACAATTTATTAACGTCATAAAATAAATCATACCTGTACAGCCAGATCGAAATCTTTCTTATCGATGGCACCGCTTTGGTTAACATCTGTAACATAACATCAGTCTTGTGTTAGTAACTAGCTAAAGGAAATTCTATGACTAAAAATGATTTCAAGGTCTTTATATATACATCGTTGATATTATATTTGTAAAGTTCGAATTAATTAACTTTCTCGATATAAGTAGACATAGGATGTGTTGAATTTTTCTGACTTAACTGTTTAATCACTTTTTAGTCATCTTTTCATTTTACATTAGACTTTCAAAGTCAGTTCAGTGATCAATCATCAGAGTTTTATGGGACGATAATGTGAAACGAAAAATACACCAAAAAAAAAAACCAACGATATTCCATTACAGTTGACTTTGAGTGTAGTAATTATCATAATCGTCAGATAAATACCACATTTACGATATGCATTGGTGACATAATACTTTGCAACTAAAAGGAAAAGTAGTATATAAAACGAATACTAGTATATACATACTAACAAAAAAATATTGCTGTCATAGCTTATACTTTTTAATTAATTAGTCAATTCTTATACATAATACTCTTATACATAAAACTATCTATGTATCGATACTTTAATTATATATACTTTATTTATATTATAATAGTCAAGTGATTGCTTCCAAAATTGATATCCAATTTTGAATAAACTTCACACAGCGTGTACGTGCCAGATTATGAATCAAGTTTCGTTTCAATAAAGATAAATAGCTAGATAGATAGATAGATAGATAGATAGATAGATAGATAGATAGATAGATAGATAGATAGATAGATAGATAGATAGATAGATAGATAGATAGATA
>NW_015148971.1:5746853-5776882 GCF_001465965.1 Polistes dominula | reverse complement strand
ATAATAATAATAATAATAATAATAATGATAATAATAATAATGATAATAATAATATAATAAATAAGTAAAAGTAAAATAAAATAAATATATTATAAAATATATTAAATTCTATTAATTCTTTAGCATTTTTTAATTTTGTCCAAAATTTGTTTTATTTGATAACAAAACAATAAAATCAATCACTTTATTATTTTTTTTTAAGATGATATTTCAACTTGACAAGCATGGTCTTGTTTTATTAAACATTGATTGAGAACCAAGCATGATAAATAAATATAACCTATAAATTTTCGTCATTAATCTATTCCTTGATGTATTATATTATTTAAATAATTATAATTTCATTTATTAATTAAATTTATTATATTATCTTTTTTATCCAATGTATATTAAAGTATATCACATTTCTATTATAATTTAGTTTTATTATTAAAAGAACAATCTTATTTTATAATACATTCTCGTTATAATACGTGAAACCTTTTTACAAAACACCACACGCGTTGGTCAAATCCCTGGAGTAAACTAAAGGATTAATAAAAAAATATAACTTATTTTGTTGTACTACTTTTTTAAACCATCTTTTTTTTTTACTTTTTTTTCTTTTTTAACGTAGAAACGAATTCGTGCATTATCCTACGCATCGTCTCTTGTTTTAAACCACCAACGTTCTGCTACAAACTGCAACTACATTAATAAATCCTAAAAAAAGGAATTACGTTTAAAATGTTCTTTTGTTTTTTCTTCTTTTTTTTTCTCTTCTCTAAGCAAAATTGTTCGTCGTGAGTGTAATAACTGCATTAAAATGAAAGTAAAAATATTCTTTTACCATTTTTTTTTTGTGATGTTAACGTTACAGTAAATACACACATACCCCCACATAAATATATATATATAACTTTAAGACTAACTAATATTCTTCGAACATATTATATACATCAATACCTTTTACAAAGATTTTTTTTTCAAGATGAGAAAAGGTTTTGACGTTGATGATGGTTCAAGAACAAACTATACACGATCGACGAAGCACAAATGAATTTTCCCTTTCGACAATCTTCCAAAGATATATATATATCGATCAATTTTATCCCTTTACCTTTATTTTCTATCTGTATCTTGAAAAAAAAAAGAAAAACTTTAGGTACTGTTTATCGACAAACGAAATTCTTAGGTTAGAATTCGAGTGGTCCTACCATCGAGAGAGAAACTACGAGGAAATTGTATACATCTTTCAGTAACTTCAAGTGAATTGTTTGAATTCATATACAAATATACATATACTTACAATAAACCCAAAATATATATGTATATATATATATATATACAGAGGGTGTAAAAAGTTTTCGTACATCGATCAATTTGAAATAAAATGTTGTTAAATTGTAGTTTATTAACTAATTTTTTATAAATAATAAATTTGTACATATTCTTGAAAGTTTCTGTATAAAAAATAATTTTGTTGAATAAATTAAAAAATTGACACATTGATTTACGTAGTGAGAGAAAAGGAGTGGGAGTAGGAGTAGGAGTATGGAGGGAGGAACAGGTTTAGAATGAAAAATATGTACATATGCACATTGTTGATAAAAGAAACACGAAGGTGACACTATGATGGAGGTCCCTGCCCTTTAAAATCGATCCGAAGGATATTTATTAGCTTACTTGAGTGATCTAGCGTTCGGACCTTCAAATTAACCGGGAATTTCAAAGATAAACCATCTTCGGCTATGTAACCTATTTCAAGTAGATATACTTCGAAGGTTGTATATATTCTAAAGATGGTCGTGGTAAAAAAAAAAAAAAAAAGAAAAAAAAATATGTGGCTTTTTTTCCTTCAAAATGCTTGCGCTTGAGAGAAAAGAAAAAAGAAAAGAAAAGAAAAGAAAAGGGAAGAAAAAAAAATTGTTCACTCACAAAGGAACGTCAAGTGATCGATCGACTCTCTTTCTGTTTGTAGGGGTGTATTAAGAAAATAAAACAAATTAAGATAAAGAAAGGAAAATGATAGAACAAAGACTGAATAAGATGATAAAAGAAAATTAAATATAATAATAATAGTAATAATAATAATAATAATAATAATAATAATAATAATACTTGAAATAATTCTTTTTAATTTTGTTTTTTTATTTTAAGTTTCGACAATTAGATTATAATTTTATGATATATTATGTTATAATAAAATAAAATAAACAAAATACTATATTATAATATATATTATAATAAATAAAATACTATATTCTAATAAATATTATAATAAATAAAATAAACAAAATATTATTTTATAATATATTATAATAAATAAAATAAACAAAATAATATATTATAAATATTATATTATAATAAATAAAATGTGTGTTTTTATTCGTAAATAGTTAAGACATTTCTCAATAGTTATAATTTAATATCAGATTTAGGCCACGCAATATATACACATACCTACACATGCACACACATGCTCATACATGTGAGGATTACTATCAATTTGCCGTTCAGGATAGCTTATTGTAAGGCTTGATTGGATTAACTTTGTGCATGATATAATATAATAGCTGCCAAGTTAATCTTATATTCTTCTAATCGTCATTATGATGTCATATGGTAAACGTCAGGACATGTCAAGAAATTTATGTGATCATAATCATCATCACCATCATTATCATCATCATCATTATCATCATCATTATCATCATTAATGATCCTTTATCATTGGCATGCTTGATTTTTTTATTTTTTTTATTTTTTTTTTTTTATTATTGAGAAAAGGTCAGGAGGACAGAGGGTCAGCTTGGATATTAACGGGGCTTGTTTTTTATTTTTTATTTATTTATTTATWTATCGATTAACTTTACTCCTTATAATATGATCGAGTCAATCGGATATGCGTTGATCGTAAAGTGCATGTCGTTAGGTGTGTCCTGTCATACGAAAAGAAAGAGAATGAAATAGAAAGAATTAGAGAATGAGAGAGAGAGAGAGAGAGAGAGAGAGAGAGAGAGAGAGAAAGAGAGAGATTATCTTTGAAATTCAGTACTCACATCTACCTCAGAATTAACGAGACAATAAAATTGTTAAGTGCCTCACGGTTTAAGACCAACTAGAATGATGCTTTATTACTGCAGCACCATTTAATTCTCAACCAATACCTGATAAAAGCCTAGTCATAATATTCGTAAAGCAACCATTTTGGTTTAACACCAATAAGAAAATAAGATATTATCTGTATAGGATTGTTAATACGTTTCTGTGAATACTATGTATATATACAGTTGTTCTAATAATTGCAATAATTATACGTTCTCGATTTGTTTCTATTTTAATTGTATCAATAAGAATCGGAAAATTCATTTGGAGAAAATCATTTTGCAAGGTATTCGAATAGAAAGAAATTTCGTCAAATTGATTGTTGTTCTAGTTTTAAATTAAAAAATAAATTGTTTAATTAATTTAATTGCATTTTGTTTAATTTAATTTGTTTATTATATTTTTTTACTTATTTTTTTATTTTTATTTTTATTATTATTTTTATTATTATTTTTATTTTTTTTTTATTTTTTTTTTATTTTATTATTTTTATTATTGTATTATTATATTTATATTATTTTTATTTTTTATTTATTTATTTATTTATTTTTATATTATAACATAGTACAAAAATAATTACATTTTCTTATTATCGTGGTAAGGTTAGAATTAAATTAATTAAATCATAGATAAATATTAACAATTTATCTTTAATTATATAATTTATTTAATATATTTTAATAATTAATATATAATTTATTTAATCTTTATCCGAATGTTTATTAATTTCAAACAAACAAAAAATAATGTAAACACCCATTTATTTCTGAATGGGTTATTTTGATTAATTTTAATAATTGTAATTTAAATGATGATCTTATGTCAATAAAAATGATGGTAAACGATGGTTATAAAAGGTACCAGCATAATCCATTTTTCTTATTGACAATGGAAAAAGGTCTTATTATGAAAAGGAAATTTGAAATTCTAAAAATGTATAATCTTTTCAATCATCATCTACAAAAAGCATCAAAGAATTGAACCTATCAAGAAAAAAAAATTCCAAATCACATGATTCTTCGTTTTATTCGATAAATTTTCTTTAGATTTGTGCGGAATAAAATTTGACGTAACATTATGATCTTCTTAGAAAAAGAGGGTGAATATTCCCCAAGACATTGAATAAACATAACCTATGAGAAACGATACAAAAGAATCCGATTTTTTTTTCTTTCTTTTCTTTATTTTCCTTTTTCTTCAAAGCTTAGATTTATTGTATTCAATAATAAAAGATAATAATCTTCCTTTCATTCGCAGCAATAGGAAAACGTAAAAAAAAGAATGAATTTTATATTTTTGGTACTTTGATTTTTAATTATTGCTCAAAATAATCTATAAAATAAATGAACACACCCACGTGATAATCCTTGTCATTTTTTTTTATTATTAAAAAAACCTTCAAGGGACGAGGGTTACCTCAGATTACATCAAAATCAAATTTTATGATTATTATACTTGTTCATTCGAACCCTCAGCACCCTACCCATAACCTCATAAGAAGGATCGTAGCTTTTTTTTTTAACTTTGATAAGAAAGACAAATTTTAAAAATTCATTCTTTTTTGGGGGAGTTAAAACGAGTCCTTAAAAAAATGATAGGGGTTAAATGAAAAGAAAAGGTGTTTATATTTGATTTCAATTTGTACTTGTATCATGAAAATATATAAGAATATTTTAGCGGGATAATTCGAAAGGATTTGAAAACAAAAATCGATTGGATCGATAAATACGTTCACAATTCTTTTACATTAACTTTAATTTTTCTCATCCCCCTTTTAAAATGGTAAATTAATTGAAATTCTTTTGATAAATTAAAAAGAACTTATGTTTATTCAACCTAAACGCGAATGACGATTAAAAAAATGTTGTACAAAAGAAAATGTCGAATGGGTTAACCTCAAAATCCAAATCATTCAATTTACTTGCTGACGATGATCATTAACGATGAAAGAATAAAATTGAATAAAAAAAGACCTTTTTTACTTGACTTACTATCATTGAAAGAGAAAAAACAAATAGAAAATGTGATCGGCATTGAACAACAGCAACAACAACAACAACAACAAAAAATAAGATAATCAATGATTGATCATGGTCGTCGTAGTCGGTGAATCAACGATGTAACTTAAAAAAGGGAGATTAATTACTGCATTACGAGTTCATATATCTAATGTAGGCGATGTTATCGGGTCGATTCAATCGAATCTAATCGTAGTACGAGAACAATCATATATTAATAATTATTACTTGACCGAAGTATGACGTTGAAGTTATTATTTTGTTCTTTTCTCTTTAGTCTATCTTTCTTCGAAGACAATATCATCAGTAAGATAATAATTTAATAACGAGAACTAAACAAAGATACATTTCTTTATAATATAAATGAAAAATAAGCAATTTACCACGTTTGATGAATCAGATTTATTTCTTTTTTAAAGAACATTGTGTGTGTGTGTGTTTTTTTTTATTATAAAAAAAATAATATTGTTCTTTTATTTTTACTTTGTTTTATTTTGTTTTTGTTTTGTTTTGTATTGTTTTACTTTTAATACACGATATTAATTACAAGTTATAAGAAAATTAATTAAAAAGTGTTATATATATATATATTTAAAATGATCATCGTATTATCTAAAAGTGGATCAAAGGGACCACCATAAAAAGGGTTACTCGAAAGAAAATGATAAAGTAAATTATTTTCTACTTTGTGGTAACATGGAAAAGGGGTTAAGCCATCATTTTATTATTTCTGGATAATAAAGTGGGTACAGACAAACCGATAAAAAAAATTCGAAAGTTTAATTGAATTTATAAAACAAAAATAAAAAAAGAAAACTAAAAAACCGAGTGAACTAACCCCTATTTCATTCTACATATTCTCTCATCTCTTTTTTATTATTTACTTTATTTATTATAACACCTAGAAATCACTTATAATTAAAAAAAAAAAAGATTTTAAATAACAAATTTGATGTACTCACCAAACAGAAGCAGAAGAATCAGAAATTGAAGGGTGACGTTGTTTTATCACGCGGATCTTTTTCTTATTATTTATTTAAAAATCAGTAAACAAGATCACGAACAACGAGTTTCGAACTATGATGATCGCGTTTGAACGTTACTATGTAAAAGAATTAAAAAATCGATTAAAAGATAAAATCTATCTATGTTTATCTATGAAAATTAAGGAATATTATTATACTAACCGGTTAGATCAGAAATCGATGAAAATAATAATTATATACGATCCGTATAAGGGACACATGAAGCACAAAATGCGCACTAACAGATCGAGCTTCGGCTCTTTATACCCTCGAACTTGCACCACCTGTGCTTGCGCAGATCGGCCTTCTAAGCTTCGCGCACTTTGTTCGTACGTTCCTTCTTTCCTTCTTTCTTTCTTTCTGTCTTTCTTTACTTCAATCGTTCATTTTATCCCTTCTTTTATTTTTCGTGATACCTTGGCACGCATTCGAGATGAGCTGATGCTGATGCTGGTGCTGGTGTTGGTGCTGATGTTAATCGTCGTCATAGTCTTTTTCTTTCGATCATAACTGAGATAATAAAAAATCTATTCAAAATAATCTGTTTCTTTTATTTTATTTTTATTTTATTGGGTTGGCAAGTAAGTAATTGCCGATTTGTTCAATAAAATAAAAGATTTCTTTTTAATATTGAGGTAAAAAAAAATCTTTAAGAAAATATCTACGCAATGAATTTGTAAAGCTAGGTTAGGATGACATAAAAAAATTAAAAAAAAAATAAAAAAAAAATAAAAATGGGAGTGAGAGAGATCTATAACTGAAATCGGCAATTACTTAGTTGCCAGCCCAATATTTTATTTTATTCTATTTTATTTTTATTCTATTTAATTTACACGTACATTATTTGAACGTTAATCTAATAAACTTCCAACAACAATTTATATTTTTTGAACTTTTCCTTAAAAGTTCATTATTTTATTAACACTACTTTTACAAATGTTTCGTTCAATTATTTTTTAATGAATTTACAAAACATTGTTTGAAACAAAGGGTTGAGTAGAAGGGAGGAATTAATATTTCATCATATAACTAAAAACCAACATATGTTTTTAAAAAATAATATTTAAATTTTACATATATATAAATGAATCAAATTAACTCAATCTGTAACTAGTTCTTAACTTCTTTTAATTATTATTATTATTATTATTATTATTATTATTATTATTATTATTATTTATTGTTGTTGTTATTTTCGTTGTATGTTCTTCAAACTCCCTCACATCCCCCTTTTTCTATAAATTTTCTAAATAAAATCATAGAATTTATTTACTTTTTTATTTTTATACATAAAAGATTCAAAAATAAATTAAATTAACTTAATCTATAACTTGTTCTTAACTTCTCTTAATTATTATTATTATTATTATTATTATTATTATTATTATTATTATTATTATTATTATTATTTATTGTTGTTGTTATTT
Source organism: Polistes dominula (assembly GCF_001465965.1). The sequence goes on along the minus strand of NW_015148971.1, from coordinate 5,769,325 downwards.
TTATTGTATGTTTTTCTAATTCCCCCACATCTCTAGGAATACATATATATATTATTTTTTATATAAAAGATTCAAAAGAGTTATTCTCATTATTCTAATTACTATTATTATTATTTTAATTATTAATTTTGTCATTACTTTTAAAAGACAAAATGTTCTTCTTAATTATTAGTTGTCTTTTGTATTATTATGATTATTTTTCTTTTTACAAAATATAATAATAAAACAAAATCTAATGAAAGTTGATAAAAAAAAGTTGAAGCCCGTTAAAGACATTGTTCGATTTGGGGGGTAGTATCCTTCAATATCGCAAAACCTATCATCGAACGTAAGCTTAAACGTGAAGTTAACTTTTCGAGTAAAAAAAAAATGTATCCAATAATTCCGTGGATTCTCTCTCTCTCTCTCTCTCTCTCTCTCTCTCTCTCTCTCTCTCTCATTCTCTTAACAAACGAATAAACTTTTAACTACTATGCTATAAGTGACTTAGTTGTAAAGCCTTTAATTTCGAGTAAATTTGATCAGAAATCTATTTATTGTATAGAAAGAGAAAGAGATAGAGATAGATAGATGGATTGAGATTATGATTCGAACTTTTATCGATGTCGCACGAATAACGTGACAAAGAAAAAAAAAAAAATAAAAAGGGAACGCATCATAATCATTGAATATCGTAATCCTAAAGTGACCCAATTTTCATCTAAATTTATAACAAATTGATCGTCCGAAATATCTATTAAAAGAATATCGATTCTGTGAATATGCGATAAACGTTAAATAAATAAATAATAATAATAAAAAAGAAGAAATAAAAAAAGTGGGTGCGCGTTGCTCTTATCTAAACGGCACAATAAAAAATTAAAATAAATACGAAAACAAAAAAAACGAATGATGCGTTAGATTTTATTGAAACTGGAATCAAAAATCTAAAGCAGCAACACATTTTTGTTTTTACCATTTGTATATTCACAGAGATATCTATGGCTGGGTGTGTATGTGAGATGTAGATGTAAATGTAGGTATATAAAGTATAGATGCTATTGTAAACGCACGCAAGAAATCTTGTACTTTTAACAATAAGATCTATATCAAGTTCTGACGAGCCTGAGCGAAGCAGTTCTGAAGCGTTTGGACAGATCAGCATCCAGCAAAGTGAAAGGTAAGAAGTTGACGGGATGTATCGAGACCCGTGAAAAGCCTATTTGGAACGGACTCTAAACCTTACTCGTACATCTTGTCACCCTTAACTCAATCATGACTCAGCATAATAAAAATACTAAAAAGATTCTTATTAAATATCATACATTTTTATCAATAAATTTAAATACTTTCCTTGAGATGTAGATTTAAATTTTAGGTTTCTTTTTTTATATAATCAAACAACTTTAAGAAATTGTCTTTAGTTGATGCTATTCACAATTTTTAATTGAATTGATAGTAGTAATAAAATTATATTAATTTATACATTTTTTTATTATTTATTTCTTTTTAAAACTCTTAGAAATAAAAAAAAAAAAATAATAATAATAATAATAATTGATTATATTATTTATATATAATATAATACTTTATTATAATTTATTATAATAATTAAATTTATTATTTTATTTGTATATTATTATATTATTATTTTATATTTACTTATATTATTATTATTTTTCGAACTATATGTCAACGATCAAAAATTGGTATAGTGTATTCATCAAAATTATGTTATGCAATTAGGAATATTTCATTACATTAAAAAAGTAATAATAATTATAAAAATTAATTACATTATTTATATTATAAAATAAATTTTTATTAATAGTTACTTTTTTATTTAGTCCACTATTATAACTATCTAACCATATAACAACGATTGAAAATGGGTATAATATATTCATCAAAATTATGTTATGCAATTAGAAATATTTTATTGCATTCAATAAATACAAAAAAGAAATATAAAATTATTGTAAATAATTAAAAAGGATAAAAAGAAAACTCAATAATATAAAAAAAAATAATATAAAAGTGGAATAAATAACATTTATTATACTTTTACAATAAGATATGCGTCTAATATACACATTATATTTATATACCTACAATTATAATTATAATTATTTTTATGTACTTATGTCTGCATATTTATATATATAAAAAATGTGAGAATAATATGATCAAATCAATTAGTTATAACACTAAAGTTGTCACAAGTCAGGTACCATTTTTTAAAATTTCTGTTTATAATATTTGGGCCTTATGTTCATCATCCGCTATTTGTGATGCAAGATTAGCAAACTTTGCCATATAATCTACACTGTTTTCGGCCATCAAACATTGCATATGTGATACAACCTAAAACGATACCCGATATGGGAATTAATTTTGTTTTTTATTTTTAATAAAAAATGCATAAGTTCTCATTTTATTTCATTTCAATAGTAATTACGTCTGAAGAGGGTCGTACGTCCTCGACGGTATGTCCTTCAACTTGACTTCTTTGAGAGGCTTTTAACGGTGATTCTAGTTGTCCTAGAAAGCTACTTAACGAAAAATCGGCGACCTGAAATCGTTCAATAAAATCATAACTCGCAATAATCAATTCTACGCGTGTCTCTAGTTGTATTACACACGCACGTGTACGTTAATTATCAATTTACTAAATTAATAATCAGTTCATGATTTATTTTATAAAATTAAAATAATTTATATTATATTAAATATTTAATTAAAATGTAATTATAAGTATTTATTAATATAATAAATTAAATAATAAATAAAGTAAATTAATTAAAATTTAATATAATATAAATTATTTTCATTTTATAAAATAAATCGTTCAATGAATTTTTTCAATTTGTTTCTTTTTATAATTTAATCCATTTTCAAAATTATCGACACATAAACGAAAAGGTAATAATTTTGATCACCTTCAATATTTCCGTATTTTTTTTTTTTTTTTTTTAGAGATATGAACAAACTTAAAATTTACAAAAGGTCATACGATACGGAAGAGGACTATAATGTGACAATATAATATTTTTTTTATGTAAACGCGTAAAAAAACATATGTACGCCAAATGTTTTTCCTTAAATAGTAATCGTATATTTTAATTGCATTGGTCAATGAATCTCAACATTCTTTATATAAAAAAAAAAATATTATTAACTCGCGTATATCGAAAAATTGTTAATGTACTAATATACATATATATTTGCAGAGTAAAAAAGGTTTTTAAACAGAAAGCCTCAGGACATGTAAATGTTATCGACATTTAAAATCAACTAAATGTAAATTTGATCCTCTAAAGTAACCCATCGAAATCTCATAATTTCTTACCCGAATTTCACTTGGCCACGAACGATCGAACTTGGTCGAATTTTTATGATTTTTATAAGAGATAAAATAAATTACAAGTATTGTAGATAAAAAGTAAGTAAAGTATATATATATTTCAAACCATTTGAAAGTATTTCGAGTATTATTCCATGAATACTGACCTCGCTATTCAACCATTCACCCTCTTTAAGTATTTGCGTAGCACTGGTTATAATAGAATTCGTTGGTTTCGGATTAGATTCTGGTTCGATGCTATCCATAGGTAAGAAATGTTTATTTCTTTGCTCATCTACCTCTGTTATTTTGTCATCCTGTATAACGCTGCCGTCCGCCGATTGATTGTTATTATTATTGTTATTATTACTATTATTACTATTATTATTACTTTGACTGGTCGTTGGTGTATCAGGCAAAATCACATTTTCCGATTGAACGTTGCCATTAAGTGTTATTGGTAATACCCTTTGAACTATAAGATTCTTTTGCCTGACTGTTCTGCCTCTCTTAGAGAAACGCGTTTTAAATTTCTATATGAAAATAGGATGGAAAATAAAAAGACACCAAAAATAATAGTCAAAGATTCGAGGATTTAACGAGAAAGAGAATAGAACTTTAATGCAAAAGGAAGAAGGTAAAGGGAAACTTACATCGAGTTGCGTTTTAAAAGCATCAGGTGCTCCGATTTTGTGATAAGTTTGTGGTATCAGTGGCCTCCTAAAAGCCGATTCTTTGCTAGAAAGTACTCGCGATGAGATCACGGTCTCATTACTTCCTGACGCATTATCGTAGACCTATATAAAGAGAATGAAAGAAAAARAGAAAGAAAGAGAAGATAGAAACATCATTTTAATTTAAATTCATTTAACTCCAATCGCGAATGATATTCGAGATGATTAGAACATGTCCTTACTTTATTCATTCCATAATTGTGTTTTGCCAAAGATAAAAGTTTTTGTAACGCCATACAAAGACTATCATCTTGCGTAACTCCTAACGACGTTTCTGCATTGTGTTCTCTCCATGGTTGTTGCGAGTCCCACCAATATTCTAAAGTTATTTTTGATTCGCGTCCAAACTGTCGAGTTTGGTGAATTAGAAAAATGCTTTTCTTTGACGAGTTTAATAATTGTATTTAACCCTTCAGTGGTTTCTTTGATAATTATGCTTATTGTCTTAATTTTTATTTAAACGTATAATTAAAAATTATCAATTACCAAATGTGGCTAAAATCTGATCATAGAAATAAATCACTGAAGAGTTAAAGGAAAAACAATATAAAAAAAAATAGAAAGAATTTAACGAAAGAAGCCTATAGGAAAGAATAAAATGAATTTGTTTATTTGTTTTTTTGATCAGTACCATAAGAAATAGATCACCCATCGTCATCGTATTCGCTTCTTCAATATTCCAGCCTCTACGAATCCTGTCAATTGTTTCTCTACCTGGAAATCTATCTGGTTCGACTTCCTGTTCTATAGAAGCTTTCTTTTCATTATTTAAAATCGCGGATTTGTCGTATACACTCCCAGCCGAATCGGTAAGATCAATGTCACTATTGTTATCGTTTGCTGTACATTGATCGCTCGTTGTCCTCTCTAAACATCTTTTGTCCAATCTGCATCTCTTTATTCCTTTTTTACTGACACCTTTCAAGTGTTGTACCGCACCCAACAACTCGGTTCGCGAACTTTTCAATCCGAGACGTTTTTCGTAAGAGTTCAAACTAACACTATTACTTGTCAAATACTCGCCTAGATTGACCTTAGGCAATGCAATTTTACAACCTTCCAATGGTGCAACGCGCAAAAGATCAACATCTTTTGCATCCTCCACGTTTACGTTCAAAGTGTTGATATACTAGAAGATTTTTAATGTAAGGATTCATTTACCATTTACCGAGGATACTTTATTTTCATTAAAAAAAAAAAAAAAAAATTAAGCTATCTTCAAATTAATGAAGCTATCAATCACGATCAAACCTCGTACATAAGAAAGTTGAAAGGATACAGTTTTGTATTTCGAAGGTTGCCATCGTTGTTGCAAGAATATTAGCAAACTAGAGAGACGTTTTTGTATTGGGAGAAGGGTACGTACCCTTGGATTCATGGCAGACGCCTGAACCTTCCACCATGCCATGTTATTGCGAGGCCTTAATTCTACGGTCACCCTAGAGGGTAGCTTTATTTCTTCCTGCCAATCTACGAAATCGATGATCTTCTTACTTTCATTTTCTTCATTCCAGGATAACTTGCAGTTGGGCATGGATAAGGATCGGGTGCTAGGATAGATCGGCGATTAAGGATAAAAGTAAAGGTGTCAAATATTTATTTTTAAAGATTTCATTATTATTTGTTTCTTGATTTTGATGATCAAATGATAACTCGTGAATTATTATTATTTTTTTTTATCAAAACATTATTACTATTATTATCCTTTTATCTATTATTTCATTGAAATGTAATAAACAAATTTATATAAATTCTAATAATACTTTAAATGAGGTTCATTGCACAAGAACTACGATATCACTCTCACATGCATATTCCTTTGAAAAACATATACTACAGTTTTGAATGTTCTTATTTGTTGCAACAATAGACACAGAAGGATGATGTTTTAGTGAACCAATTAATTTTCAACATCTAAATGACATTTCACACAAATGAAAATAATATCAATAAAAATAACTATTGCAGATCATTCGATATCATACTGTTGGGATGTAAATTTAATAGAATTTCATTCTTCCAAACCAATGTGATAGAACATTCATACTTGGATATGTTGCAGCAATGGTTGATACCTCACCCATCATTTCCATATTAACATTTGTACATATATACGTGTAACTTTTTATAGGAATATATAAAGGATTGCATGTACATACCATCTTTGTCATATGATGTAGAGGAATTCAAACAAGGGATATGTTAGGAAAGGTATAGCAAAAGTTAGATTACCATATAAACATCTACCAAATCATATGTGGATTCTAAATCGAATTTTTATAAACTGATGCAACATACAACTAACTTTGAGAGTTTCTATTCTAAATGATATGCACATGAAAGTAATATCATATAGTACTTATTAGCAACAGATTATTTAAAGTACTACCAGACCTTATGTAAATCCACTACAGTGCAAACATATTATGACTACTATCACAGATGTTATACTAATTAAAAAAGTCTTAATAAAAGCAAACACATTCAATGCATGATAAGGTTTGTTTTAAAACAATTGTGGTGATCATAAACGTTTACTCATTATTTTATTCAATGTATATGTATTTTTTGTTTTATCCTTTATTTATTTGTGTTTATTCATAGGGAAGTTGTTTTTGAGATTATTCAATTATCCATATATTATAATTATATGCATAGTTTCATTAAATTAATTCATGCAAACAATATAATAGCTAAATTTTTATTTATTTGTAATACTTACTTGGTTAGGCTCTTATTGGTTAGACTTCAACATGCTTCGACATAAAGGTAATGATTAGTGTATCATATCGACTTACCTTCCAACTGGTTCAATTTTCTTAAGACTTTGCATATCGGTGTCTTTATCCTCATTGTTTTCCCACGAAGTCTTACTTGTGTTGATCCCCAATAGATTAATTCATTTAACTTTAAATGTACCTTCTCATGTATACGGGGCAACTTTCTTCGAAGCTCACCATAGTTTATCAGACCATACAACTCTTGAGAGGTTTTCTTTACATCTGTAATTTTACATATCATTCTATCTATATTTTTAATGATACTTTTATATTTTTTTATTATAAAGCATTGAAAATAACAAAATTAGTCAGCGTAAGCTAACCTTCTGAAAATTTAAGATGCTTTGATATCTTTAACCATGTGCGGTAATAAAAATGCCTTATTTGTTCTTTGTTCTTAATCATAATATCAGATAGACCTCTTCTTTTGCCTTGTAATTGAAAATAGTTTTGTAGAGCATCAAAATCTTTGCCATATTCATTAAGTGCTTTAAAAAATGTATTCTTGTCTTCCATTGACCACAGTTCACAAGACCGCTTTAAAGACTTAACTTTTGCTTCTGTGTTGTCATCTTCCTTCAAATCTAAAATTTAACAAAAGAGAATGCTTTATAATGTTACAATAAATTAATCTTAATTATGTGTTAAATATATAATTAATAAATATGTGTCTAATGTAAAATAATAAGTATAGAAAACTAACCTTTTTTTTCACTACAATTTGTACAGTCAGTATTATCTACTTTAAACCTTTTATTACCACGAACAATACGAATTTGTTGACTTTTAGAGTCCATTACTGGTTTTATTTCCGGACATGGTTCTGTTATTAACACTGTTAATGATGTGTCTTCTTTTTTCAAACTTGTAGATGTTCCTTGACGTTCACGTTCGTCGATTTTCATAACGCTATTCATATTGAAATAGAATATAAAAATGAAATATATTGATAAAATGTATAATTAACGTTTTTATTATTAACAAAACGATCCACAAAGATAAAAATTCGCGAAAGAAACGACACGTTCTTTTGTCGATACATCGGTTATATGATGTCTCTGATTATTAAATGAAACTAAACAAAAATGTCAATTTTAATATTAATTCAATTAAATAGAAATTAATTATTTAATAATATATGAAATAATTTGAAATACATTTTATTTGACAATATTAATTATAAATACACTGTTATGATAAAATGACAACTTTCCATCACACTTTCAAGAGATGTCTGTTATGTTAGTTTTGATACTCAACACCATCTACCAATCAAATTCTCAATAGATACTTATTTTGACTACCATGTCGGTAATATTTAAATTTTGATATTATTTTCTTTTTAAATTAACCCATTTTTTTTTTTTTAGAAAAGGAAATACATTTATACATTACATTTATTTTTGAAAATGATAAAATTTGTATACGTCGGTAATGCAGATTTATATTATCAAATATTATCTAATTATCTATTATCTGTTCTAACTTCATATTGATTCGAATCATCTCCTAGGTAAATTAAATTCATTTGTTTGATCGATATTTAAAAAAAAAAAAAAAATTTATTCATTGCACAATTCTGTTAATGAATTCAAAGTGCATAAATATATTTAGTGATTGCATTTTATAATTTTATTGTACAGATATTGAAAAACTTTTGATAGTAGATAATTAAAAAAAAAAAAACAACATGAAACAAGAAGAAGAAGAAGAAGAAATAAGTGATTCCGAAATTTCGAATATTTATACTGATTTAAAAAACAGTGATGAAGATACAATTATAAAATATTCAAAAATAAATCAAAATATTAACGAATTTCTTGCTTCTAGAATTTGTCAAGTGTCAGCAAAAGTTTGCAAAAGGTAAACAAAAACATTATTATCAGATAATTTAAATTTAAATCACATTTTTTTTGTTCTTAGATTTTATTTAAATAATAATCAATATATATATTTTTAAAGAATACGTTATACTTTAGCGATCCGGATGAAATATTATATTACATACCCCATAAGAAAGTACTCGAAAAAATAGAAAGTAAAGAACAAACGCGTGAACCATTGGTGAGTCTTCTGTTCAATTTTATATTTAAATAAAAAAAATAAAAAAATTGTGAATATAAAAATAAAACGAGATATAATTTTGTAGACAGGTTTTGCTAAACAACAAGAAGAAATTAATAAAAGAGTATTGAAACCTAGTCTTTCACAATTGCAAACAATAAATGATGTAAAAACTAAAACTCGTATTAGTAAGATTTTGTTATTTAATAATTATATCAAATATTTATGTGAATATAATTAAATATTTTATGAAAAATGATATTTTAATTATTTTTAAACAGTACAGGTAAAACCTAAACGTTTAATCATCGATGAATCATATTATAAATCAAAATCTCAACCACCAATTATAGTAAATCAATTAGAATTGATTGAAAAATTACAAAATGATCCTGAACATGTATTTTATTATATGGTTTATGCTGTTGATCAAACATCTGAATATTTTACACCATATGCTTTAAAGTAAAACAAAAAATACATTCAATTTATTTAAATACAAAAATATTATATTTCTAAATGATTTTATTTTAATGATAAATCAATTGCATTGCAGGGTCGTTGAATATAAAGAAACTGGTAATGCATATTTAACTATTAGTACAGATGGTGTAACACAATACAGTCCTGAAGATATTACATTTACACCAATTGAATTATGGAAAAGAGAATACGTGTTTTACGTGAAATTAATGAAAGTAATATATTAAATATTTTTATTAAAAATTTATCTACACATGAGTGTCAACATAAGTGACACTCAGTGACTAACAGTGGTCTCTAACATAAATTTAAAATTTATTTAAATAATTTTAAATTAAACTAGAAAAATTAATTACACACAGTTTATTTTAAATTATAAACAATTTATTTATATTTTCAAAAATAGGTTATAAAATATATGTTTTCTAATTTTTTTATTTATTGTTAGTCCACTATCGTAATTAACGTTTATATATGATAGATTGATGATTAATGGTAGATAATTATATTACTTATTATTAATTATTGGTACTTTCAGATAAGAACTTTTGTGATTTTTCGAATGTGGAAAGCTTTTTACATATGGAGAAAACAAATATCTATTAGAAAATTTACTAAAGTTAGTAATTACATCAAACAAAATCTTTTTATATCTGATCCGATACTCAGCAAAGCGTTGTTAGAAATCAAAGCAATGTGTTCTGTGTTTTTTAATTTAAGTTTTCACGACGTTTCTGTCATAGAAAAATTGTCTCTCTTTGATTTTACAGAAATGCAGGTAAATAATTTATTTAAATAAAAAAATCTCTACATTTCTTCTAAAAATAAAAAGCAAGAAAGTTTAATAATAACATTTTAATTATAAATAGTTTAGAAAATTGGAAGATATTCGTAAACAATTAGATGAATTTAGAAGTTTGACAAAGGATATTGTTAATAATGCATGTTTAAAAACACTTCTTGAAGCTGGTTATACACCTGACGATTCGAATATTACAATTGAACAAACTGCATTTGGAAAATTAAGTAATAATTTATATAACAAATTAATAATTGTACATATTTGTTTGTAATTTACATTTTTTTTTACAGTCCCGTTTACTGGAATGAAATTTAAAATGCCGAAAGATGGGGTTTTGAAGATGAGTTACATCGAACAAGCTCGGAAACGTGACAAATGTTATCGTCTTTCTTGGTAAATTAAACAAAAAAATACTTTAACATAAGTAGATTATTAACATGATTAATTTATTATTATTATTATTATTATTATTATTATTATTATTATTATTATTATTATTATTATTATTATTATTATTATTATTATTATATATGTATAATAAATTTGATTTATTTTTGTTCAAATACTTTTGCAGTTTTATTCATCTCATTGATTTCATACAAACGAACATGATGCAATGTCTTATGTATAATACTTACAAAAGTCTTGTAGAAGTATTTAAAAGTCATTCAATTTATTTACCCGATGATGAATCTTTGGAAAATAATTTAATCGATGTTGTATTAGAATCTCCATTACCTCGTACTCAGGTATCGAATTATTTATAATAAATTAAATATTTAATAAGTTTTTAAATGATTCTGCTATTGTATTACTTTAATTATTATAATAATTTTATTATATTATATATAAATAATTTATATATAAATAATATAAATAATTAGTATTAAAATAAAAAAAATTAAAATAAAAAAAAATAATATCTATATAAAATAATCTAAAATATTATTATATAAATATAATATTAATTAAAATATAATAATAAATTAATATCTAAATAATCTAATAATAATAATTATATTATTTTAAAATTAAATAATTAATTAAATATAAAATTAAATAAATATTATTCCAATAGATAATAATAAAGAATTTTATTTTATTATTTTTATTTAGGAACCATATTTTATCGTAGATTTATTAATATCCCTAAAGGATGGAATAATTATGGACCCATCTGAACTTACTTTTCAACAAATGTTTAAAACTTTACGAATAACTTGGGAAGAAAATTTACACGCCATCAAACCTTTACTTTCTGATCCATTTTTTTACACATTTACTAGGTAAACACTAAAAAAAATCTTTTCATTAATTATTAAAATTAATATTATTTTAAAAATCATATTGTTTTCTTTTCAATACAAGACCAATGATAAATCGTAAGATAGAAAAAAAGATTTGCGGTGAACCACCAGAAATTCTTACAGTTTTGAGCATGGATAAATCATTGGAACAATTAAAAGAAGAATTATCCAAAATTTTAAACGATAATATTAATTCTGTTAAACGTCATTCAAAACGTTTTCAAATGATACACGATTTTTATGTAGAAGACATTGAATTTGATGAAAATATTATTCGAGATAATCTAAGATGTGATTTTTTTCGTCAATGGTGTCTTCGCTATCAAAACGAATTGAAAATTATTAATAAAATAGTTGATTATCAACCATTAGGTATTTTTTATATTAGATTGGAACGTTTTAAAGAAGCAGTTGCACAAGCACCTAAAAGTAAAAGGGTTGTTATTGAAGTTGTTATGCCAGGGTAATATAAAATATTTATTTTGGTAACATTTTTGCAAATGTTACATTTTATAAATTGTTTTTTTTATAGAATTGGTAAAAGTAGAGTGAATGATTTATTGAGTAAAGCAATCGAATCATTGAATTATTTACAATCCGAGCCAATAACAACTGATGATTTTGTTTCTTATATACAATTCGTTGATAAAGCACAACACGAAGTTGATATGATGGAAAGTGTACTTGATTATGTTAAAGAATTGTACGATACCATGGAAGAATTTCAAATAAACGTGCCACCTGATGATATAGCAAATTATTTGGTAAACAAAATGAAATAAAGAAAAATATTTAACGAATAATTTATTATTCTTTTTTTGTTTTAGGGTATAAGCGTACATTTTACAACATTGCGTTTAGAAGTTGATAAGAAATTGGAAGAACGAGGAAAATTAATAGCAAAGTTTAATGCACAACTTCAAAAAGATATTGTATCATTGACAAATAAAGTATCTGAAATAAATGACGAAGTTATGGTAAAAATATATTAACGTTATTCAATGTAAAATTATTATTATATTATTAATGATCATTGAAATTGCAGCAAACGTGGTTATTGGAAGCTGAAAGTAATGTAGATGAATGTTTAGAAACATTGAAGGATTTAACTGAACGATTGAATTCATGTGTTGCAACTGCAGATGAATATCGATCACATCAAAAAGCATTTAAAGTATATTAAAACTTGAAATAGAATTATTTAAAGTATAATTTGTTTATTTCACATGATACAAGACAGTTTTATTGTAGGTCGAAGTTACGAGATTTGAAATGATTGATTTGGTAAAAAATGAATTAAGATTGCGTACTTTACTTTGGGACAGTGTTACATCCTGGGCAAATGCAGTTGAACAATGGCAATTTGCTGACTTTGATACCCTTAATGTAGAAGATATTACAAGTTTAACTATGCAAATTTTAAAAAATATCGTTCAAATGGAAAAAGGTTTACCTTCTAACAACGTTTTACCAAAATTGAAAGAAGACGTGGAATTGATTAAAAATAAATTACCGATATTGGGATATTTACGTAATCCATTTTTGAAAAAACGTCATTGGATTAAAATCGAAGGAATGTTGAATTATAGATTTAAACCTGACGAACCATTAACTTGGAATTTATTGGAAAATCTTGGAGCATTTCTTTATCCAAATGAATTCATGGAAATTGCAGCTGCTGCTAGTTCAGAAGCTAATTTGGAAGGAATGATAAGCAAAGTTGAAGATTTATGGACAAATTTAGAGTTTATTATTTTACCTTATAAAGATGCAAAAGATGTTTTTATATTAGGAGGTTTGGAAGAAATTCAATTGGCCTTGGATGAAAGTAATATTAATATACAAACAATAGCAGCATCTCGACACGTTGGTCCGATAAAACCGAAAGTTGATGATTGGATGGAAAAATTGAATCTTTTTACAACGACTCTGGTACAAAATAAATAAATACAATAATAATTGATATTATCTTGAAAATAATAATATTTTTCTCCAATAGGATGCATGGCAATATTGTCAACAACAATGGTTATATTTAGAAGCAATATTTTCAGCACCTGACATTCAAAGACAATTACCTATCGAAGCTAAATTATTTTTACAAGTTGACAGATCTTGGAAAGATATAATGAGACGTACAGCTAAAGTAATTATCAATTTATTATAAAACAAAATCAAAAAATCATATTTCAAAAAATTGTTAACTATTTTGTTGCATTTATCAACGCCTTGCATTCAACACCTTTTTCACTTGCACTAACCAACAACTTGAGACGATTTCGACTAAATTAGGGATACATTTTGCATGTATTTAAAGTCATTTATAAACAAACAAACGTATACAAATATTAAAATTTAACAGTAAATAAGCAGATATAGTAATAAAAGACTTCAAATCAGCCAGGCGCCGTATCGGCGCCGCTCGAGTACAAAAGGTCAATATACATATTCGTATATAATATTTTCAGATGCCACTAGCAATGGAAGTTTGTACACAACCTGGTATATTAGAACAACTAAATGAAAACAATAATAATCTTGATCAAGTAATGAAATGTTTAGAAGCATATTTAGAAACCAAACGTATTGCATTTCCACGATTTTTTTTCTTATCGAACGACGAATTATTGGAAATATTGGCACAGGTAACAAATATAAAACCAACATTGCGAATTAGAATTGAACCTAATTCAAAATGAATGCAAACAAACAAAATATATATATAGACAAAAAATCCGCATGCCGTTCAAGTACATTTGCAAAAATGTTTCGATGCTATACATCGTTTGGAATTTGCAATAACTACGAAAGAAAATGAACAAGGTGAAGTAATATCAACAGTTGTTACCAATGATATTATTGCTATGATATCACCCGAGGGTGAAAAGGTTGCTCTTGGTAGGGGCTTACGAGCAAGAGGAAACGTAGAAGATTGGCTTGGTAAAGTGGAAGAATCAATGTTCATAACTTTAAGAAAAAGAATGAAATTAGCCATCATTGATTTAGAATCACGAGGAAGAGAATTGTTTCTTTCTGCTCATCCATCACAGGTGTGTACTAAATATAAAATAAATTATTATCATATCGTAATAAAATGAAATTGAATATTGAAATATATTGGGGGAACCAAAAAGTAATCAAAAATTTTTTTTTGCTTGCGAAAAATATTTATTTATTAAAGAAATTTGAAATGCTAATCAACCAAAAATTTGTTCATCATTTTCTAACACTTTTTGCCTTACATAAAAGAAATTGTTTAATTCCCTTTTTAAAAAGTCTTTCGATTTTTTATTAGCACAAATTAAATGTGAGTGTATTCATCGAAGAAATTTTAATTACTTTTTGGTATCCCTAATATTTTTTTGATTTTTTATAATCATCCTTCTCTCCTAACTACCTAAATCAGATTGTACTAACTGTATCACAAATATTATGGGCTCGTAACGTTCACCTTATTTTGGATTCGAAAAATAATATTTTTAATTCGATACAATCATTTCAACAAAAGTGTTATTCAGTTAAGTATCATAGAAATCATAGAAGTTATTTGATTATTTATTTTAACATTATTTTTAATTAATAATTAATTGATCGTTTAATGAACTTATAGGACCTGAATCAACTAGCAGCTATGGTTAGAGGTGAATTACCAAAATTAATACGCGAGGTTATAATTAATTTAATTACCATTGACGTACACGCTCGTGATATTATCAACATTTTGGTTGAAAATAAAATTGATTCTACGTAAGACTTTTAATATATTTAAACAATTAGAATTAAAGTAATAATATTAGGTCGAGTCATAAGTAACTTCCGATGCGGCTATGTAGAATCTATTTTTCGTATTTACCTACTATAAGTTACCGAAACAAACGGATTTTCAATATCACTATATAGATGAGGATTCAGTTAGTCTTCTGTTAACTTTTTTATGCAGTCAATGTTACATTTAACCGTTTTTCTTAACCACTGAAATGGATAGTAAAAAGTGCATATTCGACATGTAATGCTTTAGGAATTGAAACAAGGCAATAGCACTAAAGTGGCAACTGAAAAAATATGCAGTGTATACAGTGCAGAACTGATAACTGATAGGGCAGTCAGAAATTGGTTTGTAAAATTCCATTCTGGAGATACGATCTTAAAAGATGAACCGAGTGCAGGACGTATTTCCGACTTTGACGAACCTTTTAAAGGTAGTATTAGACCAAAATCCAATTGAGTGCAAAAAAAAAACTCCATGAAAGGTGTCTTGCACTTATCAGTCGCAGAAACGCCATTCTTTGTCTCATAAAAAACGGAAGTTATTTATGACTCGAGCTAATATATATAATAATAATTAAAATATTAATATTACAGTACAAGTTTTGATTGGGTTAAAGTATTACGTTATTATTGGGACGATGAAATTGATAATTGTTTAGCAAAAATGAGTATTTCGGAATATTTGTATGGTTATGAATATCTTGGTGCACAAAGAAGACTCGTCATAACGCCATTAACTGATAATTGTTATCTTTGTTTAATGGGTGCATTACAATTAGATTTAGGTAAATTTATGGAATAATTTATTATCAATATTTTTGATTAACACTTTCTATGCCACATGTATTATTTATGGTACACGTTAAACTTGACCATTAGGCCACGTGTACCATAAATGGTACATGTTAACATATTCATTCAATGCGCTGAAAATCTAATTGCCTGTATCACAAGTTGGGCAAAAATGGTTTGGCAGGGAACGTGTTAAACATGCTTGTTTTATTTAGGTGGTGCTCCAGCTGGACCAGCTGGTACTGGTAAAACAGAAACTACTAAAGATCTTGCAAAAGCTTTTGCTGTACAATGCGTTGTTTTTAATTGTTCTGAAGGATTGGATTACAAAGTATCATAAAATTCAGTACCAAATTATTTGCTATTATTTTAAATATAATTTGTTATTGTATATTATTTATATTATTAGATTATGGGTAGATTTTTTTCTGGATTAGCAACATCTGGTGCATGGTGTTGCTTCGATGAATTTAATCGAATTGATATCGAAGTACTTTCAGTAATAGCTCAACAATTAATTACTATAAGAAATGCAAAACTCATCAGAGCTACTGAGTGAGTGTTTTTTTTTTTTTTTTTAACAAAAAGTAAATATGAGTATATATATATATATTTTTATTTATTATACAGATTCATGTTCGAAGGTCGTATGATCAAATTAGTTATGTCATGTTCAACTTTCATTACTATGAATCCTGGATACGCTGGACGTACTGAATTACCAGACAATTTAAAATCATTGTTCCGACCATTTGCAATGATGGTTCCTGATTATAGTAAAAATATAATAATCATTTATAATTTATAATTAAATAGGATAAATATGATAAATAAAATTAACATATATTTTGTTTTTTTCGAACAAGTCATTCATCCATTTTATTAAAATAATGTCGTTTCTACAAATGTCCCATTTTTTATATTTTTATCAAAAATTGATTGATTTTGATCAATTTGGTACTAAAAATTTTGGATACTAGATGAAAAAAGGTTGTTGATAACAAAGGATGGTGATTACATTATTAATTAAAAATATAAACTTGTTAGACAAAAATGTATTTGTTTGAATTTGAGGTTAGAAAACGACATTACTTTACAGTTCACCATAATATTAACATGGTCAATGTTGCTTGACTTTAATTATTCTAGCGAGTATTAATAATTTAACATAACTAAATTGTTGATTTAATAAATTAAAATATTGTTTTACAGAATTAATTGCAGAAGTAACGTTATATTCAGAAGGATTTGAAATGTCCAATGTGTTGTCCAAAAAAATGACACTTATGTATACATTATGTAGTGAACAATTGTCTCAACAAGATCATTATGATTTTGGAATGAGGTATGAATTAAATAAAATATAATAAAAATATTTTGACAATAATATAAATACTATATAGGGTGATTCACCAGAACTTGCCACCTAAATAGCACCGAAAGTGTGACAGTAGCAGAAAAGTGGCTAAACAAAAAGTTGCATGCAAAATTCAGGCCGGCAATTCAGGTAGCAAGAACTGGTCAATCACCCTGTATATTAATATTTATTTCTACTTTTAACAAATATAATTTTTTTAAAGAGCTGTCAAAAGTGTCTTAGTAATGGCAGGATCATTAAAACGTAATAATCCTGATAAATCTGAAGACGTTGTTTTAATAAAAGCATTACGTGACAGTAACATTCCAAAATTTTTGAGCGAAGATGCAAAATTATTTCAAGGTATTGTCAGTGATCTTTTTCCAGATATCATAATACCCATAGAAGATTATGGTATTTTCGAAGAAACAGCAATTACGGTAATAACAATAAAATAAAACCATTTAACACATTAACTATTTATTATTGATATATAAAAACGATGTTAAAAAAATATGAATTAATTATTAACAAGACGTTGGTAGATAGTGGTAAACAACCAGAACAATGTACCATAAAAAAAGCTATTCAGTTGCATGAAACTATGGTGGTCAGGCATGGTGTAATGTTGGTAGGACCAACTGGATCTGGCAAATCTACTGTTCTTAATGTAAAAATATAAATTAAATTACAATTTAATGTAAATATATTTATAAATTATATTTCAAATGAATATTTCAGACTTTATGTAAAACTTATACACGTCTTCATGAAATGGGTGTTGAAGGACAATATTATCAACCTGTACATATGTACAGACTTAATCCAAAAGCAGTTACCATTGGTGAATTATATGGGGAAGTGGATACATTGACTAATGAATGGCGTGATGGTTTATTAGGTGTTATAATACGTCATGCATGTTCTGTTAGTAAATTCAAATGAAGATTATCAATTATACCTAAGTTTCGTAATTGGATGAAAAATAATTGTTCTAATAATTTTTCTATGTAGTTTCAAACTGAGGATCACCAATGGGTTGTATGCGATGGTCCTGTCGATGCTATTTGGATTGAAAATATGAATACGGTTTTGGATGATAATAAAATGTTGTGTTTAGCTAATTCTGAGAGAATTAAGTTTACACCATATGTTCACATGATTTTTGAAGTTATGGATCTTGCACAAGCTTCACCAGCAACTGTTAGTCGATGTGGTATGTGTATATATATTATAATTTAATATAATATATTAAATTTAATATAAAAGAATAACATATTAATATATTAAAATAATAATATTTAATATAATTATGTAATTAATAAATATAAAATAAATATAAAATAAATATAAAATAAATAATTTAATAAATATAAAATAAATAATTTAATAAATATAAAATAAATATAAAATAAATAATTTAATAAATATAAAATATAAATGTATATATATATAATATTTTTTTTATAATAATGTAAATTGTAAAATACCCTGAAGTACAATTTAACATAATAATTTTTTTTTTATTTTTTGTAAAATAATGTAAATTTTATAATACCCTGAAGTACAATTTAACATAATATNAAATATAAATGTATATATATATAATATTTTTTTTATAATAATGTAAATTGTAAAATACCCTGAAGTACAATTTAACATAATATATTTTTTTTTAAATGTAGGAATGGTTTACGTTGATCCTGCCGAATTAAAATGGTTGCCACTTGTAAAAACATGGGTACAAAAGTTACCTGATGAAACATTCACGTTGGAATATAAAAAATTAATAATTGATCTTTTCGAAGGATATTTCGAAAATGGATTGATCTTTTTCAAAAGAAATTGCGATCATGCCATTGCACAAGTATATTTTAAATAATTATTATTATTTAATTTTTCATTAAATTTCATTTTCATTTTCATTGTTTTAAATATTTCATTAAAATTTGTTATCTGTTTTATTAGGTTGATATCAGTAAAGCCAATATGGCTTGTGGTATAATGGAAAGTATAATACTCGAACCAAATGCTATTGATAAAACAACGGAAAGATCAAGAATAAAAACATTTATCACCCAATCTTTCATTTTTTCACTTTTATGGTCGATTGGTGGAAATATCGTTGATGCTTATCGCGAATTTTTCGAAGTTTTTATTAAAGAACAATTTGATATGCATCCAGATGCACGGTTGAATATAACATTTTTAATTTTTTACATTAGAAATAATTTTGAAGATTGAAATTTAGTATTTTTATTTACACAGATTACCAGCAGCTGATTTATGGAATCTTTATATGAACATGCAAATACGTAGATTAGATTTATGGGTTAAAATAACGCCAGTATTCACATATGACCCAGAAGTACCATTTTTTGATATTATTGTACCAACTATTAATACTATTAGATATGGTTATATAATGCAAAAACTTATTATGATTAATATGCCAGTTTTATTTACCGGTGCTACAGGTTAATATTTTATAATAAAATATTTTAAATGTTTCTAAAATTATAATATAATTTAAATTATATTAAAAATTAATTTTAGAAATTTATTTTAAATTAATTTTTGTTTTTTATAAAATATTGTATTTTAAATATATTATGAATTAATTGTGTTTAACAGGTTTTTATATTTTATAATAAAATATTAATAAATTATAATCTAATTTAATTTATATTATAAATTAATTTTAGAAATTTATTTTAAATTAATTTTGTTTTCTTTTTTATAAAATATTATATTTTAAATATATTCTAAATTAATTTTGTAACTTTTATAAAATATAATATTGTTCGATTTTAATAAAAAAAAAAAAAACTTTTTTTATTTAAAACAGGAGTAGGAAAATCGATAATAACGAAAATTGTGTTAAACACACTTCAAGAAACTAGTCTTTGGGTACCAATAACATTGATTTTTTCTGCCCAAACTAATAGTGGACGTACACAGGAAATAATCGAACTTAAATTAGAAAGAAGAAAGAAAGCACTTTTAGGTGCACCCATTGGAAAAAGAGTTTGCATTTTTGTCGATGATGTTAATATGCCTAAATTGGATACTTACGGTTCTCAACCACCTATCGAATTATTACGGTAATTTTATATTTTAATTCTTATTAATATTAATAAATAAATTTTGATCGTGTTATATTTAAATTATATAATTATGGGTCAAAGTATAGACAAATTTTAGATTATGGTGGTATGTACGACCGTGAGAAATTATTTTGGAAGGATATAGAAGACGTTGTAATTACGGCTGCTTGTGCACCACCTGGGGGTGGTAGAAATCCTCTTACACAGAGATTCGTAAGACACTTTGCAATGTTATTTATACCATCACCTACTGAAGAATCTCTCAGAGCTATATTTAAGTTAGTATATATTGTCAAAAGTATGATCTTACAGATGTGACAATAATTAACGATGATGAACAAAGTCTAAAAATTACAATTTTATATTTTATTTTATTTTATATTACAATTTTTTCTATTACTAAAAAAAAAACAAAATTATTATATCAATTTGTTCAATTTTTAAACTTCGATCAGTTCACTCTCATAATTAACTATATCTGTGTATTTTTATCGAATAACAAAATCATTCCAAATTAATTTCATTTTCATTTAAAGATCAATCATGAGAGGATTTCTCAGTGATTTTGTAGAACCAATAATTGATCTAGGTGATAAAATAATAAATGCTACCGTAGAAGTTTATAAAAAAATTTCTATTGATCTTTTACCAACACCAGAAAAAAATCATTACATTTTTAACTTACGTGATTTATCAAAATGCGTGCAAGGTATGATGCAGGTCAATCCGTCCGTTATCAGAGAACCTAAACAAATGTTAAGGTATTTTTGTATATTATTTTGTATAATTATTTTTGAAGATAAAAAAATATATACATATATTTATTATGATTATTATTATTATTATTGTAGATTATTTTATCACGAATGTCTACGTGTGTTTCATGACAGATTGATAAATCTGGAAGACAAAAATTATTTTTATCGACTTTTGTCAAATATTTGTCTCAATACATTTGGTGATCAAGTTGTACCATTACCTCCTGATGAAAAACTTATAGAAAAACCTCCAATATTACTCTTTGGTGATTTTATTTCTTATGGTGTACCAGTGGAACAACGAATTTATGAAGAAATTACAGACATGAATAAAATCAAATCGGTTTTGCAGGTTTAGAAAAAAAGTTGTTGTTGTTCATATTCAATTTATTTTTGATACGATAAAAATCATTTTGTATATTTTTTTTTTAAATAATATATATGATAAACAATATCGTTTTTTCATAGGATTATTTGGATGATTATTCATTAAGTATGGGACAAGAAATTGGAATAATATTCTTCATGGATGCCATAGAACACGTTTGTAGACTTGCAAGAATTCTTAGATCGGAAAGGGGTAATGGATTATTGGTTGGAATGGGTGGAATGGGAAAACAAAGTTTAACGAGATTAGCATCTTATTTAAATTTTTATCAGTAAAATCATATTTTTAAAAATCTATGCTTTATCTGATGAATATATGAACAAAAAAATTATTTTCTTGTTTCATTTTGTTAGGTGTCATCAAATCGAAGTTACACGTAATTATGATAAAAATTCATGGTTCGAAGATCTTCGTAAATTTTATTTTAAACCAGGAACAGAAGGACAACATACAACATTTATATTCACGGATACTCAGATAGTATTGGAAGAATTTTTGGAAGATATTAATAACACCCTAAATACTGGTAATTACTAGTAATTAGATATAAACAAAAAAAAACTAAAAATACTCGTTTAAATATATAAATATTACAATATTTATATTTATATATTAAATATAAATTTAAATTTAATATAAATACAAAATTAAATTAAAATTAAATTAAAATATATATATATATATATATATAATATATAAAAAATAAAATTAAATTTATAAATAATACAATATTACAAATTAAATGAAAAATATTTAAAAAAATATTCTAAATATTTTCTACGATATACATTAATTTATGATTTAAAAATA
>NW_015148971.1:5724726-5746825 GCF_001465965.1 Polistes dominula | reverse complement strand
TATATATATATATATGTAAAATTTTAATTAATTAATGTTACACAGGTGAGGTTCCAAATTTATATGAAGCAGACGAATTAGAAAAAGTAATAATAGCAACAAGACCTGCAGCTAAACAAAATGGTATCAATGAGAGTGACAGAGACGCCATTTATCAATTTTTTATCGAAAGAGTTAGAAACTTTTTACATCTTATGATTTGCATGAGTCCTATTGGTGATGCATTCAGGT
Source organism: Polistes dominula (assembly GCF_001465965.1). The sequence goes on along the minus strand of NW_015148971.1, from coordinate 5,746,594 downwards.
AACTATCTCATAAACATATTAATTATACTTACACAATTTTATTGTTAATCAAAATTTATTAAAAATTTTCCTATAGACGACGTTGTCGTATGTTTCCTTCGTTGGTTAATTGTTGCACGATTGATTGGTTCACAAAATGGCCGAGAGACGCTCTTCTTTCTGTTGCAGAAAGTTCTATAATAAAAATAGTACCTGATAATGAAGAAACTTTGTCATCACTTTGTTCAATTTGTGTTTTGATGCACGAGGTATTCAATAGTTTAATACAAATTATTATAATTAATTTAATAAATTGACAGATCACAAATATACAGGTGTTAACACGTTGAATGTCACGTGAATTCTTAGGGAAATCCCCGTCAGGCCACGGGTGTTACTTTGTATTAAAAAAACAATTGAATTTGTCAGTCACCTATGATGGACGTGGCCTAAACGGAAGAAGTTGAACATTAGTCATCGGCTGACTGACACTAACAAAAAATTTTAGGCCAAGTCTGTCACCAGTGACTGACACGTTCAACTGTTTTTTCAATACAAAGTAACGCCTGTGGCTGACGGGGATTTCCCTAAGAATTTGTACGGGGATTTCCCTAAGAATTCGCGTAGCGCTCAACGTATTAATATTAATTATCAATTAACAATGTGCTAATATTTACATATATTATTATATACAATATTGTTTTATATATTTATACAATATTATACAGATGGTGGAAGATGCAACAACTCGATATTTTTTGGAAATGCGTCGAAGATATTATACGACACCAAGTAGTTACTTGGAATTATTGAAACTTTATGAAAAAACGTTGCACAAAAAGAAACAAGAAATTTTAACGTTAAAGAAAAAAATTATGAATGGTTTGAATGTATGTATCTATAAAAAAAAAGACACATTATATATTTATATCATATTATTTAATTTATCTTAGAAATTAAACGAGACTAAGGAAATGGTAAGTGTAATGAAAGAACAATTAATAGTACTTGCACCAAAACTTAAAATAAGTACTGAGGAAGTGTCGCAATTAGTGAAAATAATAGCAAAGGAACAAATTGAATGTGACAAAGTTAAACGAATTGTAATAGCTGACGAAGCTTCTGCTAAAGTATGAATTAAAATTATTCTATTTGAATGAAATCAAATTCGAACATATATGTGCCCATAATTATGAAAGTAGTCTAAATCAAAATAAAAAATGAAATTATCGGTTACTTCACACAACATTATTTTAAACTACTTAAATTTTCACGATATTGTCAAAAATGAATTATCAGATCATCAAAATCATCAGTGTTTATTATTTCAATATTATATAAAATTCATTTACAGAAATATGATTTACAATTAGACCACTTTCATAATTATGGAAACATATATCAATGAATTTATTTGTTTTAAATTAAATATGATACTCTTAATTATAACAGATAAAAGCTGAAGAAACTGCAGCATTAGAAGTTGATGCTAGACAAGACCTGGAAGCTGTGATACCAGCTTTAGAAGAAGCTGAACAAGCATTAAAAGCACTTAACAAAAATGACATTAACGAGATCAGAGTTTTCAATCAACCACCACGTCTGGTTCGTTTTGTCATGGAAGCTGTCAATTTATTATTAGGAGAAAAGTATAATATTTATATTTATTCATTATTATATAAATGATTACACAAAGAAAAGTTAATAGTTGTTGATATTTTTTGTTAAATAGAACTGATTGGCCCACAGCTAAATTAGTTTTAAGTGACCTACATTTTCTGGATCGATTAATTGCATATCCTAAAGATGAAATTAGTGACAAATTATTAGAAAATTTACAAAAATATGTAAATCATCCAGATTTTAAGCCAGAACTTGTTGAAAAACAAAGTAAAGTATGTAAATCGATGTGTGTATGGGTAAGAGCAATGGACAGTTATGCCAAAATTTATAGAGTGGTTGAACCTAAACGAAATAGGTTAGTTATGAGAATTACATTTACAATTTCATTTTGTAATTAATGTTACTATTTCATTTTTTTTCATTCAGATTGAAGGAAGCTCAAAATGAATTATGGACGATTGAGAGTCTGTTGGCTAAGAAACAAAAAGAATTGGCAGATGTTGAAAGAAAAATACAATTATTGCAAAAACAATATGATGCTGCTGTTGATAATTTAAATTATTTGGAAAATGAAATGACACTTGCTGAAGCTAGATTGAATAGATCTGGGAGATTAACTTCAGCTCTTAGAGATGAAAAACAAAGATGGCAAACCATGACCGAGGTAACAAACAAACAAACAAACAAAAATATAATTAAAATATTTATATCAAATTTGTTAAACGTAACATTTTTTCGTAACTTTTCATTCGTGTTAATTAAAATTATTTCTTTTCAAAGGAATTTGATAAACAAATATTAAACATAACTGGTGATACTTTGATCGCATCCGGTGCATTGGCTTATCTCGGTGCATTTACAAACATATACAGAGAAGAATTAATGGAAACGTGGATATCAAGGTGTAACGATTTAAAAATAAAAACAACTACGAATTATAATTTGATCAACATACTTGCCGATCCTTATGAAATTCGTTTATGGAATGTTCATGGATTACCGAGGGATAAAATTAGTACTGAAAATGCTATTATTGTTATGCAAGCTAATAGATGGCCTCTTATGATTGATCCACAAGAACAGGTAATGTATATCAATATTTAAAAATGTAGAAACAATTTATAATAATTATATATACTTCGAATAAACAATTACGATTTGATACTTTTATTAATTAATAATTAATTAAAAGAAATGTGTATTGTTATCTAAATATACGTAATATAAATTTGACGTACCGTCCTCTTCGAGATTCACTTTCAGACTGACAAGTGATCATCTATGAAACTGCACTTATTCAATGTTGTTTATATGACTTTCGGAACGTTGCGCATGTGCATATATAATTCACCTAATTAATAGAATTTAAGATTATAAAGGTCTAATTTTACCTTTTTTTACAATCTAATGTAATTATTTTATTGCTCATGCGCAGTGATGACTACGAGAGTCAAATTGTGTTGTAATATAAAAAGAATGTATTAGAGTATCAAAATAATTGTTAATTAAATGAAAGAAATGTGTATTAATGTTTAAAAGTACCGTGTATATGTTCGGAGTACCGTCCTCCTCGAAATTCACCTTCAGACTGGTCCGTTGACTTCTATGAAAATTCTTATGTTAAATGTTGTTTATATGACTTTCTAAACGTTACACATGCTTATAACTGTGATAGTATTCATAATTCATAGAATTTCCTTACATGAACAGTCATATAAACAACAGTAAATAAAAAAACTTTCACAGATGACAACGTGCTAGTCTAACGATGAATTTTGAAGAGGATGGTACATCGAAAGGTAAATACACGTTTTTAGATTATAATATACATTTCTTTCGATTAATTAACAATTAATTAAGATAAATCGAACACAGTACTGTACTGTATTAATATTTTCCTTTGTTTAAATTAAAATACATTTGTTTTAATATTCTTGAATAGTAATAAATTTAATCACTTTTCATTATATATGTAATTCATCTTTTTATAATTATATATATTATATATTATATATAAATATAACTATTTATAACTATTTATATTTATTATTTACTATTTATATAATAAATATAAATATAATATAAATATAACTATTACTAAATATTCAAATAAAACTTATTAAATATATAATTATTGTATAATAATTAAATTTATTTCATCCCAAAAATGACATAGCAATAATTTTTAAATAAAAATACAGTAAACTTAACTGTGTTCAATTTTAAAGGAACACTTACTGTATTTTGTATTTTTTTTATTATTAGGCTAATAGATGGATACGAAATATGGAAAAGGAAAATGATATAAAAATATGCAAATTAACGGATCATAATTTCATGAGAATTTTAGAAGCATGTATAAGAATTGGAGCACCTGTATTATTAGAGGAAGTCACTGAAACTTTAGATCCAAGTTTAGAACCTGTTTTGCTTAGACAATTATATGTACAGGTAGATACATATAGATATATAAGTTCGTTATCTATAAATTTGTTTGCATTAGTAATTATTAATTATATATATTTTATTATAGGGTGGAAGAACTTTGATAAGGTTGGGTGATAGCGATATTGAATATGATAAAAATTTTCGATTATACATAACAACGAAACTTGCTAATCCACATTATTTACCAGAAATTTGTATTAAAGTGACAATAGTTAATTTTACTGTTACTTCTCACGGTCTTCAGGAACAATTACTAGCGTTAGTCCTGTTCTATTTAATAATTCATAATATTATTTTAATACAATTTTAAAAATGAATAATATAAATCGTAAAAGAGAAATATTTAAATGTTAACAGTGACGTTGTACGACTTGAAAGACCCGATCTTGAAGAAATTCGAAACGAATTGATTGCTAAAATCAATTCGGATAAAGGACAATTGCAAAGTATCGAGGATAAAATACTAACGTTACTTTATGGATCAGGTGATGATATTTTAGATAATGAAGATCTTATAGAAACTCTTAACGAAAGCAAAGAAACTTCAGCAATTATTGCTACGCGATTGATCGAAACTGAAGCTACGGAAGAACAAATATCGATTGAACGTAACAAATATCAAAGTGTTGCAAATCGTGGTTCTGTTTTGTACTTTGTTGTTGCCGATTTAACTGATATTGATCCTATGTATCAATTCTCGTTAAAATATTTTAATCAGGTTTTAATATTTTCAATATAACGTCTACATAGAATATTATTTATTTATTTATTTTTTTTTTTTTTTTATAGATAAATCTTGACAATTTATATTATTCATTTTTAGATATTTAATTCTGTGATTGAAAGTAGCGAAAAAACTACGACACTTCAAGAACGTCTTATTGTATTGAACAAAAATATCACCATTGCAATTTATACAAACGTTGCTCGTGGTCTTTTTGAAAAACACAAATTAATATTTAGTCTTATGATGAACATAGCGATACAATTAGACGCAGGAATTATCAATCAATCAGAGTGGAATTTTATTTTACGTGGAGGAACTCACATCAAAGTTGTAAGTTGATTAATATAAGAACGATAAAAAATATGATCAAAATTAGATATATATATATATATATATATTTTTTTAATAGAATAAAAAACCGGATTGTCCAACATTGACGGATATTATGTGGAACAATGTTAATTATCTTGTTAGTACTTCGGAAAAATTTGCTAATATTTTAAAAGATGTATTAAAAAAGATCAACTTGAAACTCGATTATTTAGAAGAGGTAATATATATTACTTATTTTACATAAATACAAATTAATTTAATATACTTTATCTATAGGAAATTAATGTAAATCCCAAAAATGTGATTAAAGCGACCTACGATTGGAATAATTTATTAAGTGATATTGAAAAATTGATGTTATTAAAGTGTCTTAAAGAAGAATGTCTTATCTTTGGATTTACTGCTTACGTATCGAAACATCTTGGTCCCAAATTCGTAGAATCACCAGCAGCAAGTCTCCATTCACTGTACGGATAAAATGTGTTAACATTTTTATTCAAATTTATTGACCCGCATCAATCTAAATATGCCAATAATTATGACACTGAAATAAATCAAAAAATTACAAAAATTGATTTTAATTTACGAATATTTATAAAATCAATTTTTACATTATGTTTTAACTCATTCCATTGTCATAATTAACAAATTACATAATATATATAATAATTTCTATTCGTTTTACAAGTTTTCCAGACACATCTAACAAAATACCATTAATATTTGTACTCACTACCGGATCCGATCCCTTCAGTGCTTTTCAAAGATTCGCTATAGAAATAGAATACTTCGATAGATTCGATTCCATATCATTAGGACAAGGTCAAGGTCCTATCGCTGAAAAATTAATTAAAAATGGCATGAACGAAGGCAGATGGGTATTTTTACAAAATTGTCACTTGGCTGTTTCGTGGTTGATCAATTTGGAAAAAATTGTTGCTGATATATCTGAAATACCTGACAATGAATTGCATAAAGATTTTCGACTATTTTTAAGCTCAATGCCGAGCACTGCCTTTCCAGTTTCTATTTTACAAAATACAGTTAAAGTTACAAATGAACCACCAAAAGGATTGAAAGCTAATCTCAAAAGGGCACTTTTAGATTTACATGAGGATTTTTTCGAGGATAATGGTAAGACTTTATATCTTTTGTAGACCAGTAAAAAAGTATCTCATTAGTTTTACAGTAAAAGCACTTATACTATTAAATATTTAAAGTGTAACGTAAGATAAGGTGATAAATTTTGGACATTAAAGTTGATAACACATGTCTCGTCCCATTGGACTTATAAAATACACATACTATGAACAAAGGACAGTAATGTTATTTGATTTATTATATATATTTTTTTTTTGTTTAATGTTTATATATAGTTCTGAATGAAAGTTGGCGTAGAATGATATTTGGTATATGTTTCTTCCATGGAATTATTCAAGAAAGAAAAAAATTCGGTCCCTTAGGTTGGAATATACTTTACGAATTTAGTGATAGTGATCGAGAATGTTGTTTATTAAACTTGCAAATTTTTTGTGAAAGTGGTACAATACCATGGGATGCGTTAACATATATCACAGGTGAATTTTTTGTATAATCATAATATTGATATTGAATAATTAAAATATATTAAATATATATTTTTTAGCTGAGATTACATATGGAGGAAGAGTAACAGATTTTTGGGATCTTCGTCTTTTAAAAACTATTTTAAATATATTTTTCTCCCCTAAAACTTTAGATATTGGTAAATATTTATTATTGAAGAAAAATACTTAAATTATGTTATATAAAATTATTAATGTTCGATTTAAATATATTTTCAGATTATATTTATTCAGCATCTGGTATATACTATTGTCCAAAATATGAAAAACTTAAAGAATACATTGATTTTATTGATATTTTTCCAATTGTTGAAGATTCTGAAATTTTTGGGATGCATGAGAATGCAAATATAGCCTACCAGGTAAGAATGCAATTAATTTACTAAAATAATTCTATCAATATGTATATATATAATATATTATTCAATTGACTACTTTAAAATGAACTATAGCTGAACGAGACTCAATTTATTATAAATACTATATTGGAAGCAGAACCTAAAGAAAGTATGGTATCAGATATTAAATCTACAACAGATATAGCATATGAAATGGCAGATATGATTATGGATAGAATACATTTAAACATAGATTCTCAATTGTGTCACTCTTCACATTTTACAGTAAATTAAAATCAAATTTTATCATAATATATAAATAAAATATTTAAATACTTTTACAATATTTCTAATTTGTAGGTAGATGCAAAAGGTAGAATACCATCCTTTACTACCGTTCTTTTACAAGAAGTAGATAGATATAATAAACTTTTAGCAAAAATACATGCCTCGATGGAAAATTTACAACGAGCTATTAAAGGATTTGTTGTTATGTCAGAAGAACTTGAAACTGTCTTTACTGCTTTAATAAATAATCAAGTAAATGTTGATAATTAAATAAATGTAAATATTTACAAATATTAAAAGTATATAAATAAAAATAAATTATTAAAATTAGGTACCGCAATTGTGGCACAACGTTAATGTATATCCATCTTTAAAAACCCTAGGAAGTTGGACAAGGAACTTGGAACTTCGTATTGATTTCATAGAAGTAGATTTTTATCAACGCCCATTTAAATAGCCTACAACACATTTTCAATTTTCTTTTTATGAATAGATGTGGTTATTACATTCTACGCCATTGTCTTTTTGGATATCTGGACTATCATTTCCACAAGGTTTCATAACTGGCATATTACAAACTTATGCAAGGAAGTATAATACTCCAATTGATCAATTAAAATTGGATTTTCAAGTCACTGACGTTGTTCTAGATCAAGAAGATATCGAAACTGCACATAAAGAAGCAAATAAAGAAGTAGATATACATATGTGCTGTTATATAAATACTTAAGTTTCTACTTTACAGGTACCAGAAGCATATAAGGGCTTAGAAGTTCCACAAGATGGAGTATTTATACATGGTTTATTTATTGATGCTGGTAGATGGGATTTTCAATTCAAAATTTTAGTCGATGCAAATATAGGTAACTAGTAATAAGAATTAAAAATGTTAGTTTAATGAATTCTAATTCCATGTTATAATAATTATTATAGGTGAAATGTATCCTTCGCTTCCAGTTACACATGTGAATCCAGTTTTACAATTACCTGAACAAGATTTAAGATACATTTGTCCATTATACAAAACTAGTCTACGTGCAGGAGTTTTATCTACAACAGGTCATAGTACAAACTTTGTTTTACCTCTATTACTTCCATCGGTACAACAACAATCATATTGGATATTGAAAGGAACAGCATTACTAATCGAAATACCAAACTAATTATCTATGAGATTCATTACAGTTCTAATTTAATATTCTAATAAAATAACAATTATTTTTTTTCTTTTAATTAAAGTAATTATTTAATTTACTTGTTTTTGTTTTATAATAAATAAATATAAATATACACAGACATAGTTAGTACGATAGTTAATACATATATATACTTAACATAAAGTTAATATTAGATCTACTTTTATTAAATTAAAGCGTTTTTAAGGCACTTGCTCATGTTTTGTTTTAGTATATAAGAATATTAGAAAATAAATTCTCTTTGTTTACATCTTAATACATGAGCATGATACTGATAATCTTCTTTATCTATAGACCATCTTAATAGCATATAAATAGTAAGTATCGAAGCCAGTAGAAATCTGTCAAGACTATAAAACATTGAAATTATTATAAATAAATTTGAATTATAAACAAGATATGATAATATTACCTGTGACATTATAGCAATATTAATTTTACCTCATAAATGGATGTATCCATAAAATTATAAGAAAACCAATGAAACTGGGATGTCTCATATGTGAATAATATCGTCGTAATTCTTTAGATTTTGTACTCATAGGACTAGGCCTTGCTGTAATCTTATAATAAACTTGTCTGAAACCGATCAATTCTGAAATGTCCATTGTTAAGCATCCGCTGTATATGACAAACCAACCAAAGATATGTATAAGTGTAAATATCGACCATAATATATTATTATTAGATATATCAATATTCCAAATATTTATCCATGGTATTATTTGCCAATTGTCCAGTAAAAAGGAAAGAACAGCTGCGCTGCACGTATTATACAAACTTCTTTCTATTTCATCAATGTATAACTTTTTCAAGAAATTTTTCACAGTGTCATTAGCCATAAGCGAATGTTGCAATATGAAAAGACTTAATAAACATGAATCTATTAATAATGACCATAACGTAGACAAATTTAGATTTCCATCTGTAAATAGATTTATATACATATTACTTGATAGTCTCATCAGTTTACTTTATTAAATATTGACAATCATCTTTTATATCAATTTACCTTCGGTGGACACAAGTTGAGTTTTCTGATGTTCATTAGAATTGGAAAGGAAATATATCAATTTACGTAGAACGAAAAAAATGTAAAAGAAACTTGTTATACATAATATAACAAGAAATGTTTTTCTAATCATTGTGCTGATAGAAATGAAGTAATGATGTAACTTGAAGTCTAAGGCTAAGAAATAATTAATAACATTATTCATCATTTGTATTATTATTTTTAACGTTATTTATATTTATTAGTATATTTAAACGAAATAATATTGTACTTACAAAATGTAATGCTCTAAATACAGTCTCGTTATCCTTGAAAGCTAAACATAGCTTTCAGTAAAATTAACCATGTTAAACATTTAACCTTTTTTTTCAGACATTGCATATTGCAACAAGATCCATATCAATATGTATTAATGCAATGTTCACTCTTTAAATTATTCATTCTCGCCAAGTTTGCAAGATAATGTTGACAACCCATGTATAATGACAGCGAAACACTAAACATACGAAACAATCATATTGAAGATGGCGCCACTAGCTTTTTTGTTTCTATTATACTTGTATAAGATAAATCAAATAGAATCTTGATATGTCATATTGTTACTTTTTTGTATCTAACTTATAGATGACGCTTCATCTCAATTTTATCTTTTTAAACTACAGTAACTGTATACATATAGGTATTTCTATTTAAATGATCAAAAATTGTAAAAATAAATCTAGGGATCTATAAATTCTTGGATAAATAATAAATCGATAATTAATTTTTCTTCATTATATACATTTATTAATATTTTATAACCTATTTGTCAACACATTTATATCATCTTTCAAGAAATGCATCATCATTCAAGAAATGCATTCCAAACATTAATATTTAACAATATGTTTTAAATTATTTCTTAAAATATTGTCAACTAGATTTCTTTTAATACATTTTTTGAACATTTACTTGAAATATCAATTAAATACTGATTTTTACATATATGTAACTAAATGCATCTTTATACCCGTAATGCATGTAAAAGAGTAAGCTTACAGTTTGTTCTCCAACATCAAAGCTTGATTGCAGAAAGTAATGGTTAACTCACAAGGATTTTGATACCATGGTTCACCATCGATTTGTATGGCACATGATTTCAATAATTTCACCTAAATACGCATAACAAAGTATTTTGACTTATTAACTCTTCAATTAAACGAAATTAAATAATAAATATGTATAAATTATACTGTACTTTGACAACACTAGCTTGTCCCAATCGATGTGGTTGAGAATAACCAACTTGTAATTGAGCCATGTGAAAAGATGAGTAAAGAGCGCAAACCTCTAATTTTTTATCATCAATTTTTTGCACTCCTACTTCGTTTTGTCCACCTAATCAATTTTATGAGATTTGTTTAATAATGAAAAAGAGAGAACGCAAGCAAAAAAGTAGCTAAAGGAGGAGAACCTTCCAATCCTATATTCCAGAGGTCAACACCAGCAGCCCATGATGGAATGTTAAGTATAACTATGCTTTCTATGGAAGGTAAATCTACTCTTTCATCATTTAAATAAACTTCTAAATTCTTGTCAAGATTTTTGCATTCTCTTTCCATAACTTGTTGTGTACCAAAACATATATATAATAACTGTAAAAAGTACATAGCTATAAAATTCTTATCTATACACTTATAATAATCAAAAGTTTGCAATAAATTAAATATGATACCTTATTAAAAATTCTATGACTGAATAAATAAAAACGACTTTGCCTTGTGCGATGAAAATCTAATGTTACTTGAGCGTCCACTCCTACGCTTAGATAATTATACATAAAAAGATTTTGTTGCGATCCTGCAGATCCATTTTGTGGTTTAACTGTTACAGCCCATCTATATATAATAGACATTTAAAATAAAATAAATATAAAATGAACTCTTCGCATTATAAAATCATCGCTGATATATTTTTGTTTAATTCATGATCAGAGTTAAAAAATAAATTATAGTGCAAAGAGTTAAAATATATAATTAAAATATAATCACTCAAATCACCTATCAAAGTTGACCTTTTCAGCAAGTTGTATCTTTTGTAAAATTTCACTAGGATCTAAATTAGAATCATGCTCCTTGCCCCATCCCAATACTCTCGACAAATCATTTCCTGTTCCTAAAGGAAGTATTGCAACGGCTGGAACTGGCTAGATAAAATAATATTTTTTGAATTTTGACTGATTTATTATAAGTTTACTAAATTTACCTTTAATTGTAATTTATGAATAATATTAAGCAACCAAGCAATAGTTCCATCACCACCTGCAACAAGAACTGTACAGGGAGTATTTCCAAGTAGACGACACCACATAAATATTGCGGTTGGATCTTGCTCTGCTAAATCCATAACTTGTGCAGGATTTAATAATCCTCTAAACAATGATAAAATTTCTTCCCCATCATTATTACCAGATTTCCTGTTTCCTATAAAATAACATTATATATTACATATCTTTTATTTTATTCAATAAGATTAGTGACCAAACAATTTAGTACAAAGCAATAAGATGCAACAATACAAATGTTTATAACTACATTAGTTAGTTACCAACAACAATAAGAGGATTCCAACCATTCCAATCAGGTTTTATAACTGAATGCAGTACTAATTTGCGTCTCATTCTTCTGCGCTTACTTATAGCTTTTAAGCTTTGAGGTGGAATTATCATTAATCTAAATCTACCAAAGTCACATACCTACGATATAAAATTATTTAATGAGAAATTCGTGTTTAACAAAAAAATAAATAAATACAAAGATACATATTTGCAAATTCTACCTCAGATATTGAAAGTTTACAAGAATCATGAACACTTCTTTGACACCAACAACACCACCAATCCATAAGGCCGAGTTCTGTGTCACATTCTTCATTACAAATAGCACACATTGCTACTACTGGTAAATTACCTTTTATTTATCAGGAAATGAAAAATATTTATGATTATGATTATTATAAAGAAATACTCTTTAGTAGTGTCAGTAGCAACACAAATAATACTTTCTTATAATGAAAACAATTATACCTTTAATCCAATGGTGTAACAATTGTTCATCATTTTCCATAGTAATAGCTTTACAACGAAGTATTTTATTTGCTGTTTTGACACATCCAAGATCTGCACATACTCCACATGAATCACATAACAAACCATTGATATTTAATAATAAACTTTCACAAATACTGCAGTAATATGCCTACAATAGAAATCAAATTTTTAAGAAATATACACTTAAATATTTTCATTACTATTAAACAATTTTGTTGTGTAAAGTTGATTTATAATATAAATATTATATTATATTATATACCTTAGTTACTTTTCTTATGGGTTTCCAATTATGTTCTTGAGTAACATCTCTTATATGAATATATGTCTCTTCTGTAATACGTCTAAAAAAATTAATAACTAATACAAAAACTAACATAGTAGATAATGTTGGCAGTATAACAGTTTTAAATCCTTCTTCCCACATGTTTGTCCTGCGTAAATGTAATTCAATGTAAAATGAAAATTTAGAAATAATCTGAAACATAAATAACAATGCATTGTTAATAAATTGTCATCAATATTTACCTTTAAATAATATAACAGAAATTCTAATAATAAAAATAAAAATTACATACATCTATTAATTGTTAATTTCGGCACAACATTCATTAATCCGTGATTGACAACTTCATCGCATTTGAATCCTGTGCACTATTTGTTACATTGCATTCACAATTAAAAGAAATGTAATCTTTTCATTGCCAACATTTTATATTTCCAAAATGCGATATAAAATCATTAAATATATGCATTTCGAATCTTTGTTTCATTGGATATTGCGCCTTACAAAGTACACAGAAATGTCAATAATCTTTTTCAACACTAATTAACATTATATCATCTTTAGAATGTCACTGTTAAACCACTATTAGTTGATAAAACTAAAATTGTTTTACCATTGGCTGCAAAGGTGTTATCCAATGTTATCATCAAAATTATAAACCGTGCGGTTGGACATACGTTTATAGGTTATATATTTATATGCATTTTTACGAAGCACCATTGGTAGTTGCTTATGATTCGATCACATTAACTATAAATTCAATTGAACGTTTTAAAATAAAATAAACGTAATGTTTTATCTTTGATGTCTAATTATAATACAAGTTATAAATGGTCTAACGTCAAATAGATTTGTATAAGAAGAATGGAAATAATTTATACATGGATCAAGATTTGATGTTGAGTTTTAAAAATCTAACCTAACCATGGAGTATGTGGGTGAACTAATAACACTCGGTATTGATAGTATCATTTTTGGTATTTGTTTGAAACAGTATTTGTATTGCAAAAATGCTATTACTGCTGTAAAGGTAATTATTATTTACATTAAAATACATTTTAATCTTTTACATTTGAAATTACATTCATTATTATGTCAAAGTCATCTATATAGTTCTTTGTTGCAAAATCTATTTCTATAAACATAATTTAATTTGATATAAACTTACTTAAAATAATTTGTTATAGAAAGCAGATTTCTATGAAGTAGATTCATCTTTGGAAGAAGCTGTAAGTAATTCTCCTGACAACAGAATAGGATACATTGCTGTCAGGGGTACAGTCAAGTCTTTGGGCAAACCACTGCATAGTATTAACAGAAAAGACATAACTGGAGTTTTACAAAAACTTAGTATCAAGGAACATGTGGTCGCCAGAACTACAGCAGGCTTTTGGTATAGTATTATTTAATTAGAGAGTAATCATATAAAACAATTAATAATATTGTATACGATACTTTATTTTAATATGTATTATTTTTTACTCAAAGAAACTATAACAATTATATTATCTATTATATAGGTCCAACCAAGAACGCACAATGCAAAAGATATACAATACAATACCATTTGTCTTGCAAAATAGCCGGTATAAAGTAGAAGTTCATGATCCATTATCAGCAGATATTTTAGACATGGATGTAATTTCAGATTATTTTGAACCTAATGTATCTTCTTTCTCTGATCATTTATGGGGTTTTTTCACGGGTGAGTTTTATTATTTTTACTCATCTAATTTAAAGTATTAACAAATTTTGGTAATAATTAAATCTTACTTATAGGAGTACGTCAACGTGGTTTACAAAGTACAGAAGAAATGCTTCGTGAAGGTGTTGTTATAACAGGAATTGGAGAAATTTCATTAGTAAATAAACAAAATTCATTAATATTACAACCTCCAACCGATGGTTCTCCATTTTACTTAACAACTATGTCTATTACTTCCTTACTTAAAAGGCTAGATGAACGTAAAAGAACGTATAAGTAAGTTTGATTTTATATTTATTAATGAAACATGAATTAAAGTAATAATAAATGAAATAATATTTATCTTTTAGATGGTTGTGCTTCATATTTGGTGCAATTATAATATTACTTAGTGGTGTGGTAGCTCGACGTTTTTGGAAAACTAGACAAGAAAGAAGATCAGCTGAACAATTGAGAGAAAGTCTTGCAGAATCTCGTAGACAGAGACGACAATTCGTAAGAGATTCGGATCTTAGAGAAGATCAATTGTGTGTTGTTTGCCGATCAAATCCTCGAGAAATAATTTTATTACCATGTGGGCATGTCTGTTTATGCGAAGATTGTGCGAATGGTATTGTTGATCAATGTCCTATTTGTAGAGAAAAGATTGGCCAAAAAGCTGCCGCGTACATAGTTTGATTCTAATTCTAATGTAAGTACAGTAGAAATTCAATTAAAATTCACGATGAAACGAATTATAATGAATATTTGCATTGAAATATTTTTAAACAAATTGAAAATGACTAAAAAAAAAAGAAAGATTAAAATAACAAACACGAATATAGATCTAAGTTTATTTCACTGGACTAATTTTCATGTAAATATAAAAAATCATTAGAAGAAAAGAAATATTATATAGTTAAATATCATATTTTTGTATAACAAAAGATTGTAATTACAGTGTATGTATTTATATTTAATAGGTATTATCATCTCTCTAATTATGATATGTTAATTAAGAGCAAGATTTTGATATTAATGGAGTTTAAACTTGCAAAATGGTAAATCTCAAGTTTTATTATGATATTCCAAATATTGGCTACTAGTCAAAAAAAAACTAATGCTAGCTACTGCAATACTCGATTTAATACAATTAAATAATATTTTAATGTAATATAATTTTTTGTTTAAAGAAGAATAACAATACTGATTTAGTTAGCTTATTTTTATTTAAAATCTTATATACAAAATTTTTGTATAGAAAGTAAAAGTCTCAAAACAATAACGTGAAAAGTGATAATAAAAAGTCAAGTGATAAAATGAAACAACAATTAATATTAAGAATAAATAATTGATATTATTTATTATGAAAATATTTATTCTTTGAAGAAGTGAAAATAAAAATACAATCATCACAAAACAGAGACCTGTAAATATATTATTGCATATTACATAAAAAAGAAAAAAACAAGTTAAAGACGTTCGCAAAAAATAATTTCAAATATCTGAAAAAAGTAAAAAAATAACACTTAAATAATGATAAAAAGTGTAGCAAACATTGATACAGAAGTTAACTTCGAAATATCTCATACCTATTTACCTCTACCTTTATCGCTCTCTTATCATACACTCATCATTTAGCTACCGTATATATATATATATCATTTTTCTCTATTTTAATGATATAACCCAATTTATAACAGCAGATAGATAAATATAAAATACACCTTGCTAACGTACGAACATAACTTCTTCATAGTGTACAACAAATGAATTGCAAAATAGTGCGAAATATCATTTTACGCGTTCTCATATTTTTCTTCCCCAAAAAACATTACATAAAAAAACAAAACTGATAAAGAGAGATAGAATAAATTATTAGCAATTAGTGACAAACAATTTCTACAATTTATTGCTAGTGTTTAAACTGGTTCTTAATGTCTTCTTAAAAAGAAAGAAAGAAAAAGAAACAAATGAATATAAAAGAAAAACAATGTAAAAAGCCCGCGCTAAAGAAAGAGAAAGAAAAAAAGATAGAATCAAACGTAGCCATGCAATTTCTTTCGCAATTTCCATCATCTATTTTTCGATCATTCTTAATTTTACTATACTAACTGGCGTATTCATTTTCACGTCGCAAGGCGGACCCACGCAATGCTTTACGACGATCGTGGCATCGTTTTTGAGGCGTTACATTCCTGACGCGCCTACTCGTTCCTTGCCGTTCCGAAGGCAAGCTTCGAGGCATCATACAAGCAAGAAGACTACTATACAACATGACTCTGTGTAGGAGAAAGAAGAGAAGAGAGCTTTTGCAGAGTTTCTCTACCTCCTACCGAAGCAACACAACTATACAGCAGGATTGTAGAACCCTCCTGCTGCTGCCTTGTTGCTTGGGTTTTCTGTGTGCAGAAAACGTTTCGTTCGGCTTGCAAGATTGTCTTTCTTTTCTTTCTCTTTCTCTTCCTCAGCATGTGAGCGAGCGAACGAGCATGCTGTAGGTACCTAGTATATCTTACATGTATATTATATACATTCATACAAATGTATACGTGTGTATATAGCAATGTACATATGTTAAAACTTATATGTGTCCCCTTTAGAGATGTATCTACATGAATACATATATTGTATACATATATATATATATATATATATATATATATATATATATATATATGTATGAACGTGCGCACATAGTGCTTGGCGCGCCTGCAGACAGCGACCACCTTATTTATCGTCCTCGTTCTTTTCCTCTCTCGAAGCTGCTGATTCTCCCCGACCCCTCACTTTACCGCCCGCCATCTTCTATCTTTCTCTTTTCTTCTTTCTTGAAAACCCCCGCCACTGCAACAAGAATCACGCGAGCCACCACGATCAACCGAAAATACGCGTATCGCGCTGTTGTCGGTTCACGAAATTCCAAAGAGAGATAGAGAAAGAGAGAGAAACTTTCAATCCTTTTTTTCAAGGAGACTTTTTGCTATAAAAACTTGAGGGAAAATATTTACAGTAAACCGGTACTATATGTTACAAGAGAAATACAAAAAAGATAGAGAGAAAAAGAAGAAATATATATAAAGAGATAAAAATAGAATTTTATTTATAAATACATTACAAATGATAAATGAGAAGGGTAAATTGAGAGAAAAAGATTATATATATATATGTTGGACTTCCGCTTGGATCTTCTTTTCCTCGTTCTGAACATTTTCTTCAGTACTCTCATATCATCACCACACATATACACCATACACAGATACGTTTAACTTGAGACGGGGATTATGTTGTCACGGGAGAGCAGAAAATGTTATATACAGCAAATACATACACATATACTGTATATATATGCATAGAGACACAAGTAAACAGGTAAAGGCGCGAGGAGCTCATTACGATGCACCTCTCGATGTCGCGACGTTTTCGAAGATCGTCGATGCGATCGCATTTGTCGAAGGGAGACGGCCCCTCAGTATATACAGGTTTCTTTCTAAAAAGAAAAAAAAAATGAAAAGTAAGAAGGTACTTTTGAATCTACACGAACGCATCTTTCTTCAAGCGGGGAGAACTTACTTACAGGTATATATATATACATATATATATACATGATGCATATTTAAACGTTACATTCCCTTTTTTTCATCCACCGCACATCATGTCATATCTTCCGCATTATCATTGACGATAAAATTTTTAATTGGATAAAAACTAATTAAATGCTGATAAATTTAATTTCAATAATTTTCTTGCCCCGTTTGTAAATGAATTATTTAACCATCAGGTATGGTAGTAGTAGTAGTAATAGTATATAATATTAAAGAAAATAAGAATAATATATTATAATTTTTAATTTGTATCATATAATCGAATTATTTTCTTTTTTATTTTCATTCATTTTTCAAAACACAGTTAACACATTCGCTGCCGGCATATTTTTTCCTTTTTTAATACTGAGTATCGGCAAAAATAATGAATTATTTAAATTTATATTTAAATAATAAAATATAATAATATATAATAAAATATAATTATTTAAATATTATATATTTAAATTAATATTATATATTAAAAATTAAATATTATATATTTTATTATTATTATTATTATTATTATTATTATTATTATTATTANTATTATTATTATTATTATTAATTGGCATTAGGAACTCGGAAGTTCATTGCCGCAAATACCAAATCTCGCCATGGTTCCCGTCCCTAAGCGCAAAATACCATATATTTATATTATAAAATTTACATAAATATATAAATTTATTTTTATAAAACTTTCAAAATTTAAAATAACGTGAATCACGTCAGCGGCAACTAGGAATAGAACTTGAAAAGACGTGAATTTACGTCAGCGGTCGCGAATGTGTTAATAATTTTTGACAGAATAAACAAATATTACAATTTTGTTTTTAATTATTATTCTATATGTACGGTTTTTAAATGTATTCGAATTATTGGCAGATTCAATTAATATTATACTAAAATTTATGTGATCCTAAAAGCAATCATCATTTCTACCTGGAAAATATACGAAAAGAACTTTCCGTGGTTCAATATATATATATATATATGTTGTACGGATAAGAATTATCGTATTACCATTTACCATACATATCTCTACATATATACTTATATTTATCTGTATATTTATATATGTAAATATATAACACAAAAAAAGTTATGATCGCTTACTTAACACTAAACCTACAGCAACAATGTGTGGTAAAATGGCTGCATATTCCACATGTAATTTTGTTAAAAAAAATGCATTGAAAACGCATGAGAAATATACAATTAATTACATTAATTTTTTTAAATAAAAGAAAATATAATATATTCAATATTTGAACCGCTAAAATCTCATTCTGCATGAAGATACATATATTGGGTTGGCAAGAAAGTAATTTCGGTTTTCTAGTGTGAAATAAAACTCAATTGTTTCTAAATTAACAGTTGTAAATAAAATTACACGGAAAACCTAAAAGTGTCAACTACCAAATCTTAAAAGAAAAAAATTCTAATATTAACAGAAAAAATAACGAAACAAACATCTATCTATTGGTGCAAGTTGAAATTACTTTCTTGCCAACCCAATATATACATACATTTTGTTAAAAGCGGTCATTTGACCACTCAAGATAGAAATAGGTATCGGTATAGGCTTAGTGTTAAAAAAAAATTATTTAAAAAATTACGAACTTATGTCGTAATAAAATGTAATATTATCCATCGTATGTCTTAACAGCATATAAGATCCGCCATGGATAAAAAGTTCTTTTAAAAGAACATTTACTCGTTCGACTCTCATTATTATCCTTCTTCTTATCCTTGTGTACACCTTGTGTTGGTATCGTAGTTGATAAACATAGTTGTAATAGTAGTAATAGTTTAGGATTATGTAGTTGTGGCATATGTTGATTTCGGAATCCTGACGACATCTTTACCTGACAGTATTAGAAAATTCAACTGCAATCCAATGCTGCCCGGTAAGATGTGAACAGATACTCCGTACGATGACACCTTTTATCCAAGGACATTCACTGGGGACACCAACCACCACCCGGTTTAGTCGTCGTGGTTCGCCTTAGCCCTTACACATTTCGCTCGATCACAACCCGTCCTCGTCGTCGTTCATTCACCTGCGTAAATACTCGTCTTTACTTTCTTTGCCATCAGGTTTTCCAATTTCTTTTTTTTTTTATTTTATTATCCTTATCAACGACGAATCGTCGCCATTTATTTCTTTTTCGTTCTCTCGGTTTTGTTTTATTTCTTCATATCCAGTTCTTTTTATTTTCTGTAAAAATAAAATATGTAAATATAAATATGTGTGTTAAGGATTGTAGATAGAAAAATTAGAGAAAGAAGGATGTAAAAATAAAAAGAAATGATATTGACGTAGTATATTGGCGTAGTATAATGGAGTAATATAATGGCGTAGTATATATATTATATATATTATATATATAAAATAAAATATATAAAATAAAATATATAAAAATATAAATATATAAATATAAATATAAATATAAATATAAATATGTGGGTTAGGGATTGTAGATAGACAAATTAGAGAAAGAAGGATGTAAAAACAAAAAGAAATGATATTGTATGAAGAGAATTTGTTTTTAAAAGTTTCGAAGGTACGAGTTGAAAAACAGTCGTGAGCAATCTGAATATAATGGCGTATATAACTTCATATATATATATATACTATAGAATTATTTTTATACTCGCGTTGATAGATACGAGCATTCGTTTTCTCTCTCTCTCTCTCTTTCTCTCGATACCGATTATCTTTTGCAAAGTTCATGACTAGAACGATAACCCGATGCTTTTAATACTTTCAAGACTTCGTACTTTAGATCGTTGGACGCAATAGATTATAAGCAAGAAGACACGCGCGTCTGTGGTTTTTTGTTTTTTTGTTTTTTTCATTAATCGTAGATAAGAATGGTGTGAGAGTTAAAAAAAAAGTTAGGTTAAGTTAGATTCTAATGGAAACAAAAAAAATTTGCTAATTTTTTTTTTAAGGGGTCACCTCTATAGCATCACCCTGCATATCTTGTAACCATTTTTTTTTGAATGATTTTTTTAAATAATAATAATAATAAAAAAACTTTATGGTTCTCAAAATGTTTTAACAAATGGCGTCGATAATATTCTACAAAAGTTCGTTGTAGAAATGAACTAAACTTGCTCTATGTCCTTTTATTACCTTCTATGGTCAATTTACTACAACGATTCACTTTTTATGGAATATATTGTAACAAGAAAAAAAAAATAGCAAAAAAGAAAAGAAAAACCTAAAACATAAAAATAACCTTAGAGTTAAGTTTGTACATAACGAGTTCTTGTTAGTTGTATATACCTTTTATATACGTCGAATCAAGTTGAATCATGTTTTCAATATGGCAAAACGACGGTTAGGTTGGTACCTTTATAACGAGAGATATCTATCACGTAAGTGACAAGAGGACCTTGTCATAATCCCTGGAGAGAAGGACAAGCAAAAAGATATAGAAAAAAAGATTTTCAAAATTTTAGGTTAAGTTTCGTTTCTTTAGAAAACTTTCGTTTCAATTCTCATTTTAATATTGTATAAATTAAAATATTATCATTCTATTATTTATAAAAATTATATTTTATAAATAAAATATATAAATAATAATAATATATATAAAGAATATATTTAAATAATATATTATATTAATATATTATATTATTTTATATATATATATATATATATATATA
>NW_015148971.1:5702442-5724526 GCF_001465965.1 Polistes dominula | reverse complement strand
ATATATAATAACTTCATTTTGTTTTCAAATTCGACACGTGTCAAATGTCGTACGACCAATCGTTATTATTCATCCCCTCCATCCACCCTTTTCCTTTACCGATTCACCATTACCACTCGGTTTATTTTCGTTGCACGTTACTAACGTCGTGTATCTATATAGAATGAAAGCGTGACAAAGAAAAAAAAACAAAAAAGAATAAATGTATTTTAATTTTAAATTAAAGGGAGAAGGGGAAAGGGAAGTAGAAGTGATGAGAGAGTGAAGGTAGAGAGTAAAGGTGATGATCTCAAGTGATTTGCATACTTAAATGATTCCTACTGTATAATATATATATTTATTATTTATTATTGAATTATTGTCTTAAGATCGTTACTTAAGGTACTTGAAATACGAAGGACAAATCAAGTAGTGTATATTATTCATGAACAAACGCATATTTATATAAACTCTATCATAATCATTTTTTGTCTTTCTCGCACTCTTGCATTAATATAGAAACAACAAATACATATTACTTATTCAACTAACCAACAACAACACAACAGCAACAACAACAAAAATGCGAACAGACTGCTTAATGAAAATCCTACTTGTATTATTTCTTCACCTTGTAATCCTCATTGTCATCGTATAAGAATATTAAGATGCATTAACGATTCATAGTTATTAGATATGCAAACACAGTGCAATATGTTTTCCATAACGTGAATACGCATTTTATTATTTAACATAAGTAGTAACACTCTAACTTGTATACTTATGTGCAACGTAATCAAATAGTATATATATATATACTATATATATATATATAATAGTAATAATATATATATATATATACTATTATAATACTATTTATATGTATATTACTATATATAATATTACTATATAAATATATATAGTAATTTAATAGTATATATGTAATATATGTATACTATTTATTATTATATTTACTATTTAATATATACTATTATATTATATTATATTATTTTACATAATATATATATATATATATATATTATTATTATGTAATATTTTACCCCATGTATATATACATATAACGCGTAAGTTTATGAAAAAAAAAGAAATCTTTTTACAAAACAATTTCGATTAATTTTATTTTTACTGTATTGATATCATTGTGGTTATATAACAACAACAAAATAACAATAAAAAAAAAGACATAAATAATTATTATTCATAAAGTCATACGTCATACATGTAAAGAAAAACGATCTATGAGATCATTTTTTTTAAATCCGTGTAAAATAATATTTTTTCAAAATAAACAAAAATGAATATCATTTATTATAAATGATATTTATCAATGCTATTAAAATATTATTTATGTATAAACATAAAAAAAAGAAAAGAAAACGAAACTTTTATTTATTAAATACAAAATAATATTGAAGAACTCAACGATAAAATGAAATCAATCCCCGTTTTGTGAACCGTTCGAAAACTAACCCGTTACCAAAATAAGAAAAGGAAAGAAAAGTAAAAAAAAATAAAAACAAAAATATAAACCGACTAATCCGAGAAATAATATTTCAGAAAAGATTTCAAATGATATTTATATGCTACTAACAACAACAACACAACACAATACGATCTTCCAAAAATGTTTCCCATAGAAAAATTTTATGGCCGTTAAGAATTCAACAAAATTAAAGGTGGAATGGGTTCGTCGATTTAAAAGGAGACCAGCTGTGAAACCTTCCCCCTCCTCTACCCTTCCTTCCTAAGCGGATTTTGGTGGATAGTCAAGTCATTAATTAAAAAAAAAAAAACATAAAATGAATTCTCAAGAAGAAACTCGATTCACCATCTACTTAAGTCATGGTGGTGCTACTGAAATATTATTTGGTTAAAAACATGTGTGTGTGTGTTTTATTTATTGTATAAAAAAAAGAAAGAGTTATTTTGTTCTATAGAACATATAGAAACATATATATATATCTATGTTTCTATTCTCCTATTTCCCTTTTTTCTATTTCTATTTTTATTTCTTTATTCAGACTTGACAATTCCAAGTTTTATCCACCAACCGGCGGCTTCCGTTTACACGTAGAGTTATTATCGTTGCTATTGACGCTGGGGATCAGTAAACTGCAGATCCTAAAATATCTTCGTATCTGCTAGAGGGTTAAGAAGTAGTATGTATATATACATATGTGTGTGTGTGTGTGTGTGTATGTAAGTAGGTACCTGCAAGTCTAAGGTCGTTTGCCGTCTTTTCTTGGGTTCTTTTTTTTCTCTTCCCCCATTCCTACCTCCTACCCCTACCCTTGATCTTTTATCTTTTTTATTTTCAGTCGATAAATAACGTTATGAATCTTTTTTTCTTCTTCTTCTTCTTCTTCTTCTTCTTCTTTATTTCTTCCTTTTAACGAAGCAGACGTGTGTCGAAAGTCAACCGTGTGGAATATAAAACAGGTGTGAGAAGGGAATCCTTTCTTTTATACTTCATGATAGTTACAGAACTTAGCGAAATTTTTCACATTCCTAACGAGTCTCAATGCAACTTCTTCTTCTTCAACAAGTATATTGAGAGTGAAATAGCAAATGCTATAACGGGTAAGTTGAAAAATAAATAAATGAATAAAAAAGTAAATAATTCTAATTATAGGTAAACGTGAATAGAAAGAATTTAACACTTTGACTGCTATGTTGGTCACGGTTTCTTCTGAGATACCACAGTGGTGTCATTRGAGACTAAAGTGTATGAAATTTTAAGAATTGTAAAAAAATTAAATGAAAATTGAAAGTTAGTGTATTAGAATAAGACCGATATATAGAAGATACTTATATTATTTTATTATATTACTTAGTATTATTTTATTTTATTTATAAATACTTAGTATTATTTTATTATATATATTTAATATTATTTTATTATACTTATATTTCTTATACTAAGAAATAAAAATTGCCCTACTGAATAATTACAATTTTTTATTAACATCAATTTATTATTATTTTGCAATTATATTCTTTGAATAATAAAAATAATACCATGGCGTCCTAGGCAAATATGATTTCAACATGGCAGTCGAAGGGTTAACGAGTTTTAGGATAATTCGTGAACATTCCTCCTCTCCTGCTGATATTTAAATCTTTCATACAAGAATTTTACTACGTTAATCAGAAAAATGGCTCCTWATTCTTATTCTTATTTATATTTTCTCTTATTATTTTTATCTCCGAGATCCTGTTACTCTCGCGTGACTACTAACCATCGAAATTTGTATTCATTAATGTTTGTTCAACCGATGAACAGAATTTTACTTAGTAAATGCAATATGTGTGTGAGTGTGTTAAGACTGAGTTTACTTAACGTGAAAAGCAGTACTAACGCGTTGCAATTAGGCGATAACGATGCTTAGGCTCTCTCTCTCTCCTAGGTCTTCGTCAGTTCATATGTTTATTTATAAATGTTTAATGGCCGGAACACTTAATTGAGTCATTCGTTTTGTCGAGAAGGCACATACCACGGGAGCTTCTTTAGATGAAATGTATCTGTGAGTCTAAGAAGGCAACTAAATCAAAAGAAGAAGAAGAAGATAGAAAGAGAGATAGAGAGAAAGATAAGAAGTAGATAAAAAGAGATAGATAGATATCATTCAATTTTAAATTTATCTATGTATTCCACTTCCCCCTATTGTTTTTTGTTTCATTTTACTTTAAAATAGTTAACATGCAATATTGATTACAACATTGATCTAATTTGACTGTTTTAGAGTAAAATGTTGAATTGGTAGAACCCCACATACATAAAAGTTTGATTTTCTTTTGAATTGGTTTTATGGTTAATCGATTATTGATGTTATAGATAGTTTTTTATCTTATTTATATAACTCCTAATCCTAAATTTATATAATTAATATATATATAATTATTTTATATAACCCTATAACCCCTTTTTTATTTTATCTTTTTTTTTTCAAAAGTCCGTCGGTAATAATGTCAATGCTAACCCCTAACCCTAAATTTATATAATTAATATTTAAAATTATATAATTAATTTATATAACCCTATAACCCCTTTTCTTATATTTTTATTTTTCCAAAATTCTGTCAATAACAATGTCGATACTTCTACCCTTTTTTACTTTGAGAAAACCGTAAAACTTATGGTTATGGTATAGTATGGTACTTCTTCTTCTTCTTCTTTTTGTGAACATATTTCTTCACCTCGTAAAATGTATTTTCAAAGTAAAGATTGAACTTTTCGAAATTTCAATTCGAATCGAAACGAGGAGACAGACCCACGACCTCTTTTTTTTATTTTTTTTTTATTTCGCGTAGCTTCGAAACCGTCCTCGAAATGAGTTTGCACGTCCTTCTTCTTCTTCTTCTTCTTCTTCTCTTGTAAGTTTCAACGTAACCGGTTTTGCGAAGCGAACTCTCCTCTCATCGAGGTTCTTCTTCTTCTTCTTCTCTTCGATATTGGTAGAAAAATTTGTTTGAGAAAATGTTTCCAGAGAAACGACGACGATGACCGTCGTCGTCTTCGAAGAGAAACGCGTATCCTCCCAACTCCCCTCACTCCTCCACCTCCTCCTCATGGATACGAAGAAAAAAAAAGAAAAAAAGAAGAAGAAAAATGTTCAAGCAAAACGATTTTACCTATAAAATATTATCGGTGGGACGCAATTTCTCTCTATCATAGAAAGAGAGAAAGAGAGAGATAGAGAGAGATGATGATGATGATCGTAAATTTAAACGAGAAGAGATCCTAATTATCGAACGAAGCGGTGCGAATTAAAAGAGCAACAAGAAAACTGGAATGAATTATTGAGCGTAATAGAGGGGGAAAAAGAAGAAGAAGAAAACGAAAGAGGAGGAGAGGAAGAGAGAGAGAGAGAGAAAGAGAAAAGATCCTCCAATGAACGTTGAAAATCGTTTTATACGACTACTAATAATGATGAAGGAAACTGAGTTGAAATCAATGAGGTTAGAACAAGATAGAAAAAGAATTCTTCGATCGTTTTGTATTATACTAGTAAAACGATCCCCCACCACCACTACTTTTCATTTCCCCTACTCCTCACTCTCGTTTTATATACAGGATCTGCAATTTCTTTTTAATCTTTGAAACTTAACAGTCCTTATAAATGGAAATGGATGAATAAATATAAATAAATAGAGAAGAGTGAGAAAGAAAAATAAAAAAGAAGTAGAAGAAAAAGAAGTTTAGTAAAATAAAATATAGTAAAATAAAAGTTCATTTCCCGAGTAAGTTGGTTTCATCGATTCTTTTTCACGTTCGTTATCATACGATTATACTCGTTACGTATCAACATCTCCGCCTTTATGCAAATCGGCAAAGACTAATATCCATAACGAGGCTTAATCTGCTCTCCAAAGATGGCCGGCGTGTCTCAGACCTCCTTTCACGGGAAAAGATACTCGTACTGGCACCCGGTGTCGCGTCGCGTCGCGTCCCGTCCCGTCTCGTTTCGTTTCGTTTCGTTTTGTTTCGTCTCACCCTTTTTTTCTTCCTTCTTATTCGTGGAAAAAGGACAAAAAAAGTTTGAAGTCCCCGACAACGACGACGAATAATCGTCGAAAATTCGCTGCTTGTAAAGGAACCTTAAACTCACGACCAATGACTAACTTAAAATCACTTGCATTGTGTTCCCGCGAACTTAAAAAAAAAAGGGAATGAAAAATATTATTGTAATAGATATTTTCTATACACCCCCCACCCTTTCTTTTAACATTTTTACTTCCACCTATTCTACTCGAAATACGAAACAGAGTATTGGGTTGGTAACTAAGTCATTGAGGATTTTGTTTTACACCTCATTCAGTTTTTTGATAGCAAAGATCAGAAATTTTATGAACATGACATTATAATTTATACTTATAAACCAAAGTTTATATTTTTTTAAGCAAAAATTTGGAATTTTCATTCAATCCGCAATCACTTAATTGCCAACCCAATATAAATTTGAAGTAGTAGTGGTGTAGTGTCTATAGTCACGGAAGTGGGACTCTCTCGTTCGTTTTTATTTTTTTTTTTGCGAACGAACTCTGATTTATAAGAGAGACTCTTCTTCGTTAATGGGTTAACGGTTTTCCTCCTCTTCTACCCTTCATCCCATGACTCTATAATCGAAGAATTTAAATACGTTTTTAGAACAGAGTTCATGTTCATCTTCATCGTCATCGTAAGACAAACTTGAGTATAAGGAAGATGAAATATTATTGCGATATATTTTCACGCCATATTTTAATAACGTCATTCTCTTCTAACGCATAAACTTGCGTGCATAGTTATTCAGTTCTTGCTTGCGAACGTGTCCAATAGAACGCTCCCGCGACCTTAGTAAAATTAAATCTAAACTTATTACGTTCTCCCGTAACTTCCATCCGTTTCTCAAAGAGAGAGAGAGAGAGAGAGAGAGAGAGAGAGAGAGAGAGATAACTTGCCATACTATAGGGTTGGCAAGTAAATGATATCGGATTTTGTCGATAGGTGGCTTTTTAACACTAAATATACCACCATTTTCAATATATTTATTTCTACCACACTAGTCAAAATGACTGGTGTATAAAAAAAAAGAGTTTTGAGAGTCTTCCAGTCTTTATTTACTCTTAAAAAAATAACAAAAAATGTTGAACAATAATAATTTTAATAGATAAATGGATTTATAGATATTTTTAAATAACAAAACGCTTAATTATTTACAGAAATCAAATGTTACATGAAGTTGAAATTTGGAATTTGACCAGTCAAAATGACTAGTGTTAAAATCAGCAATGACTCTTAGTTGCTAACTTAATAAATAAATTTTTAATTATTTTTTCTTCTTCCCTCCTCCCACCCTCACTAATTTTCGATAGTTTCCTACATACAAATATTAATGATAAAATTAATACACAACATGCTTGATTTGGTTGCTATGCCGATGAAACAGATAAAAGATAAAAGATAAGAAATAGAAAAATAAAAAAACTAAAGAAAAAATAAATATAAATAACGATGAAGATAGTATAGAGTCGTCACAGTAAGTTTTTAGGAATAAAATAATCGAAGGACGAAACGTTTTTTGTTTTATACAACCCTGTTTTACTAAATGGATGCTATCTCTCTTGAGTATCTTCAGAATAAAACGGATTCTCGTTGGTAGTCAAAAAGGTATATATTATATTATATTTACTTGAAATCCTTTCGTCCATTGTGCTTCATTTTTATTTTGTATTTTTTGGATTTATCAAAGAAGAAAATAATACACTTTTTGATAAAATGCAGCGAGGTTTGGTTGGCAAGCAAGGGAAGACATTTGCAATGCAAAATACAAGAGTGAAATATGAAATTAAGTTTTTTTGTTACAAAGAAAAAAAAATCAGTATCTAGGTATGTTAAGGTCTAGCAAACAAGACAAACAACCTGAATCATCGTGTGGCAAACGTTTTAATATTCTTTTCTTAGCGCCAGCAACAAGCAGGTTGTGAAATAGATCGAAAGAACTTGCGTAGGATGAGGAATGCGCATCTAGTGTTTTAACGAAACGATCAAATTGTATGGATTGGTTACATGTAACCAACCATGTTCTTATTGTTAATATAGTATTCGACAAAAATATCTTGCAGCTGTGTTTCCTCCTCCTCCTATCGAAAAAGAGATAAATCTACCTCTTTGTATCTTTGGAAAATTTTCTTACATTTTACTGGATAGGAAGAGAAAGGTGGGGGTAGGGGAAGAAGAGAAACATATAGGTAAATGCGAATCGTAAATATACATTCATCGTCAAGCTATGACTTTTCAAGAGTTCATTGAGAGATAACGAGCGAACGAAAGAGATGTTACTATGTACCTATATATACATGTATATATATGTTGTATATCCGATGCAGCAAAACGTAAAGAAGCCTTTCTTGTTCGTTTGTTCAAAGTTCAAAGGCATGATAGAGAGAGAGAGAGAGAGAAAGAGAGAGAGAGAGAGAGAGAGAGAGAAGACATGCATCGATACAGCAACGACGCAAAAGAAGAAAATTGAGCGGAACCCGTCTTGCGTCTGCCCCAAACCTTCCACCAATGCGACCGCCAGTTATTTCCTGATGTGTCGAGAAGGAGAACACGTTCCGTGTGTGTTACCCATCTATATATCCGATGGCCTTCTCTCTCTATCTTTCTCTCTCTTTCTATACGTCCGAGGATGTCTGAAACGCAGAATAAGATAAGGCAGGGCTCCTCTTTTTCAACATTTCGTGTTGTAATTCTTTACTTGGTTGAATGGATTTTAAAATAAACCTATCCTCATCGCGTTCGCGATCATCAAGAGATTATAGACATGAAAAAGAGAAAAACGAAAAGTTAGCTAGCTAGCTAGGCTAGTTTGCGCACATTCCAATGTCGGGGGCTTGTTAATTTATTGCTCGCTATATATATATATATATAAAACATAATACTTGTATAACGTATATATACATATATTTATGCAAATGTCGAGTGAACCATCAATCCTTTTGGAAAATGCCGAGGTTTCTTGGGCACGCGAGCAATCTTCCACCCATCCTACCTTTTAAACCTTGTTCGATTTTTCTCGGTTTTTATTTCTTGCAGTTACGCTCGTTACGCGCGCAGGTCTTTTTTTCTATGGTTCGTATGAACGCGCGCAAACGTACGCACGCATTGCACGCACGCATGCGGGCGCCATGCAACGGCGTGGCGCGCATCCGCGCGCGCTTTGCGGGTCGCAAGTGAACGATGACGATGACGACGACGACGAGGAGGAGAGCGTTGATCGTCTGCAATCGGGTGATGTCGTTTGAGGGGTGGAGTACGGGGGACAACGAACCATGCCGAACGCGCACGATAAATTTCGAATGCCCGGTTCCCGCTCTCCCTTGGTGTCCCACGACCTTCCTCTCTTTCCCGCCACCAACGGGTAAGCCACATCGACACGAACTTTCACGCGCAAGAGCCACGCTTCGCGCCACGCTGCCGCCGCATCGTCGTCGTCGTCGACGTCCTCGTCCTCGTCCTCGGATTCATCGTCATCGTCAGTTCAGTAAAGAAGAAGAGGAGGATGCGTACAAAGTCCAATAATAGCTACCAACCAATTTGACTACCATCGAATAGCAAGCAAGCGAACAAACGGGCGCGCGCGTGTGTGCCCACCGTTCTGCTTGTGAGAATAAGGTATCATGAGAGCGAAATGGCTCATGGAACGAGAAACGGAGTGTGCGAAGGAGAAAGAGAGGGATAAGAACGGAACACCGTTTGCGAGCGCCAAATATGGCGTGACGAGAAAAGCGAGGCTACTACCTCAGAAAACCACCACCGTGCATGCAAGTGAAAAAGAGAGACAGAGATAAATAGAAAAAGAAAAACAGCAAATAAGAGAGAGAGAGAGAGACGGAATTCAATTTGATCGAGCACGCGGAGAAACGTATGGCCGGTCGCAACGACCAAAACGAACCAATGGGCGTGTCCGCCGCAGCGACGACACCCGCCCATATACCCGTCTTGTGTCGTTTCGTGTTGGTTCCCTTCACGTTAACCCGTCCGATAGCTGCCATTACGTTGGTAGATATTGCAAAAAAAGAATTTAAAAAAAGTAAGCGCGAACGGGTTGCTATAGAAAAAAAGAAAAGTAAAAATGAGAGCAGAGATACAAAAAAAAATTAATAAATAAACGCGTCAAGGTAGAAAACCGGAAAGCTTTTTTTTCCATCAATCCTTTACCCTTACCCTTACCCTTACTCATACCCATCCCTATCCTATCTCCTTTTTCCTTTTCTTTTTATTCCCATCCTACCTTCTTGGTCGCTTAGCGACTATCGGAAGTACAATGCTCTCAGAAGCGAGGCGGACACGTGGCGTCCATGTTCAAATCGCGCGGGTTACATAATGTTCCAATTCGAACTATTAGGGGGTATTATTATATTTAGTCGTTATCAGGAACGAGGAAATTTTTGTTGAATGTCTTGCATTTTATTAAAATAAGGAACGCACGAATTTGCCAGTCGCCGGACGAAGGGGGCGGTAAAATCCGGTTTGAACGGATACTGAGCGGATGCGCTTGGAGGGTAAAGACCGTTAATGTATTATAAGATATTAGATATTACAAGTATATTATTACAAATAATATTATTTTGTTGCTTACCCATAATTGGCTTCCAATTAAAATGAAAATACATCACCATACCCGCAGTATCTCTCGATCGATGATCTTCAAAAGTATTCTCAGGGTATGGGGCAAGATAGGAAATGATCCGCGAAAACGATTAACGTGAACAGCCATTTAAAAAGATATATATATAAAAGGGCGTTTAAATATGAGAAGGAGAATCTTTTCCATAGATAGTTGCACACAATTCGAGACTTCCTACCATATTTGGTGTGGCCGACAAGTGCTCGCGATGTTCACTGAGAAACTTGCGGGAGAGAAAGAAGGAACATACCCCTAATTCGCACGGCTCAAAAACCGCACTGTCAGCCGGAAGCGTGGACATGATCGAGGAGAAAAAGGACGAGGTAGAAGGGGAAAGGGTTAAAGACAAGAAGGGTGGGGAGAGAGAATGGGTGGTAAGACGAAGAAGAGAAGGGAGAAGGAGTAAAGAAGTTAAGTAGAAGATGGTGATTCTGGGTGGTAGTGGGATGGTTGTGGTGGTAATAGTGGAGGTGGTGGTGTTGGTGGGGTGGTCGTCCGAGGTAAGGTGCTAGAGAAGAGAAAAGAGGGAGAGAACGCACGCGCGCGAGTTCTATACGTGCAAACAAGATAAAATGAAAAAGAGAAAAAAAAGTTCAGAGAGAGAGAGAGAGGGACGAAGGACGGGGGGGAAAAAGTTGCATGAGTACGAAGGTCGATTTTCTTCCTCTCTCGATGTAACAACACTTACGTGACAAGAAGGTCCGTCATGGAAATATATGGACGAGGTCGACCGGATTCCCAAATGGTAGAAGAACATGACAAATTTTTTAAAACGTATTTCAAAAAAAAGGTTGTTCTCGAAAATTAAAAAACTAAAAAAAAAAAGAAATTAATCAACAGTTACATCTACCGCGTTAATATTAATAGAAAAAAAAATGCAAAAGAAAATGAAACACGATGTAATCTAAACGAACAATCTCGTTACATTTTATAATATGAATTTGAAAAAAAAAAAGAAGAAGAACAGGTTGGATGTGAAAATGCACACGCGAACAGAACCAACCCGATAAAAGGAACGATGTGAACTGAACTGCGTGGAAATTACCGGGGAGATTCTGGTTGAGTCGCCGTTGCTGCGCGCGTTGCAGTCACGAATAGCCAATCGGGTTAGCGATAAGCCGATAAGATTGATAGTGGTGGGTAGAACGGGTTAAGTGGGGATATTATTCGCGTTGCCCTGGTGCCGAAGAGCAACGGGTTACCGCGTTCCTTAGACTTGTTCGCAACGTGGAGGGAGTTGGTAAAGTTCATCGAGGGGGGATAACGTTCTCTTGCGACGACCGCAGCAACGCGAGTAGGGCGCGATCATGAAATACAGAAAGAAAGAGAGAAAGAGAGAGATAGAAAGTGGGCGTAAACGACGAGGACGAAACCGACGATGGTGCAGGTGGCGAGATCGGACGATGACTGCGTCCTCCACGCAGCGGCATCACCGACGCAGTAATTAATCGGAATAACTCCTCGCTTTACCGTTAATTGTCCCTCTATTAAGGTTTAACGGTCGATGGAGGGAAAACGAATCGTCTCGTAAAACGTATTTCCGGTACGAACCATGTCATCGAAGCCTCACGCACGTACGAAGAAAAATTTCTCGGATCGCGATACCAAAAAGGCAGACAGCCAACCAGTCAGCCACGCGAACCGAGAGACTCATTTCGCATTGATCGTGTCGTGCACGAAACCAAGACGTGTTGTCGACACCACCCCTCTTGTCCGATCCCCTCTCCCCATACTAACCTTCCACCCTTTTTTTAGCGCCACCGCTTGAAATTCCACACAAGAGATCTTTAGTATGACGATTGATGATCACAGAACGATAAAATGCGCAAATTGCTCTTCACCGAGAAATTATTTCATTTTATTTATTTTTAGATACTAACACACGTTTTGTAATTATTCGATATTCACGAAATCTCGTAAGATGTAAATTATAAATAAGTATTAACGTGACTATTGTTAAAAAAAATACTCATTATATACAATTTAATTTATTGATACAAGAAGTTTCATTTAATTCTATTCAATAAATCAAAACTTATGATTATTTTCTTATACATTCATTTAATTGATACTAGATGTTTCTTTTTTTTTAATAAATAGAAAAAAGATAATGTTCGTGTCAAAAGGATTAAACAAAAAAAAAAGATAATTTTACAACGTTTAATCAAATGTTTCAATTAATTTTATAAAATCTTTTAATAAGATAATTCAAAAATAATTTTCATGTCCATGAATACGATCCTTTAGATTGGAAAAATCGTAAACGAATTTGAATTAGTATTATCATCATTTACTCACCAGATGGCGTTACGAAGTAGGAACATTTACCTTTCTCTATTCTTACTTATTCTATGTTATATTTTCGTAGTAAATGTTGCAAAATTATGCAAAACTACAAAAAAAAAAAATAGCATTAACAAATATTATTAGCTAAAGATACACATTACAAAAGTAATATGATTTTCATATACGAATATTAAAATCATGTTTTTCATTTATTTAAAAATTAATTGGGAAAACAATAGAAGCATTTTTTACTTACCTGCGAATGAATGTAAAAATAGTAAAATATGAAGAAAATAGATAATACAGGTAATGTTTACTTTACTATATACATGCATACAAAAAATAGATAAAAAGATGTTGGAAAAAAAACGTGCAACCGAGGTCAGAGAATGCAGGTAGCAAAGCATAAAGTAATACATTCTAAGATACTACTTTATTGACTCTGAATATTGAAAAGTTACTTAGACCAAAACTATATCGTACACAGAATGTCTTTAAGAAAATGGAATACTGATTGAATATATTTAAAAGTCAAATCAGGGAGTTAATGAAGAAATAGATAAAATTTAACACTAGATATACCACTATTTTCAGTATACTTATTTCTATCACACTAGTCAAAATGACTAGTGTATAAAAAAAAATGCTTTTTGAGACTTCCAGTCTTTATTTACTCTTAAAAAATAACAAAAAATGTTTAACAATAATAATTTTAATGGATAAATGGATTTATAGACATTTTTAAATAACAAAACGTTTAATTATTTACAGAAATCAAATGTTACATGAAGTAGAAATTTTCAATTGAAATGGCCCGAGCAGTCAAAACGTCTGTTCTGGTTTATCTAGCGTTAAAAAAAGAAATAACGGAATGAACTTGTTGATTATTTGTTTTTACAAAAATACATTTTTATATTGAATTTTTTAATTATTATTTCTAAATAAATTCATCTCTTAAAATTCATTCTAATATAAATTATTGTTGATGTATTAAATAGTATATTTATACTATTTATACATGCGTTCAATAAGAAGTGTAGTGCGCGCCTTTGCATGGCATACGTAATTGGTTTATACCGAACTATTTCAACCAATCAGCTTCAATTGCCACGTAGGTTCCTATTGATACTTTGATTCGTTCCTTCCAACGCAACAATATTACGATAATACTGTATCCATCAATAATGAGCTGATGAGTCAACAAATTTGTGGTTACTTAATATTTTAAGCGCATGCTACATTTTGATCGTATTATAAATTCTAAATTAGAATAATATCGTATTCTATTTTCTTATAGTTTTATTATCATAGAATGAAAATAACCACATTGATATTATAATCAAAATAAGATTAATTAAGAAGAACATCGTTGCAAGATTATGATATGACATTTTCATATTTTCTTTTTCTTTTTATTAAAATTTAATTTATTAAAAATTAATAGGTAAATGTTAATATTAAAGAGTGCATAATATTATTAATTATAATTAATAATATGCATAAAATATAAAATATATATGCATAAAATAATATATTATTTATATAATTATTATAAAAATATATTTAATAATATATTCTTAATAATTATAAAAATTAATATTTAATATTATTAATTTTTAGAATTATAGTTATAATATTATTATATTACTTATATAATATTACTATATACAAATTTATTAATATTTTATAATATTATAATAAAATTATATAATAATTAAATAATTATAATAATTTAATTATTATAATAATATGTAATTACTATTATATAAAATGAAATTTCTTTCGGTTCTCCATAC
Organism: Polistes dominula; assembly: GCF_001465965.1. The sequence goes on along the minus strand of NW_015148971.1, from coordinate 5,710,272 downwards.
TATTGGTATCATTTACACAATCATCTTGCTTACACAACCAATGTTACTATTAATCTTATCATTTACTATGACCCTGTCGACCCTATATTTTCTCATGTTCTATATTCCAAAAATTGTAACTTGCATTATCAATGCGGTGTAATCTCTAAAGAAATTTCGAAATAACAGAAATAGGGTGGAGGAACTTGATATTTTAAGACTCACAAATAGATTAAAATATTTAAAAATGATATTTATTCGAGAAAATTCTTTTGATTACATAATGATCGGTATAATGGATAAAATAGAATTCATTTCAGATTAATATCTCACGATACGTTATTTATATTTCTAAAGTTAATTACACTAATGAAAAAGTCCATTCTGTTTCGAAGGATGAGAAAGGGCGTAGGTACGTCCCTTCGGAGTAGACAAAAGACAATGGCGTTCTTATCGCGTAAAATTTTTGTATGTCCAATTTTTAACATGATTTTGCAAAAAAAAAATAGAATATAAAACAAAACAAAATAAAATAAATGTTTAATTATAATAAAATAAAATAAAATAAAATAAAATAAAATAAAATAAATGTTTAATTATAAACACACATGGATATTCAATTTAAAAAAAAACATTGGTAAATTATATAAAAGAAAAAATTGTACGTAAAAAAAAAAGATGTTAATTATATTTATGTATATATATTGATTACGAATATGTTTGAATTGAAAAAAATAATACTTCCTATGCAAATGAATCTTTTTTGAATATATCGAAGGATAGAATAAATGAATTTTTAGTTACGTATCATTTTAATGAATATTTAATTAGTCCATATCGTATGTTTACCACTCGCATTCCCATAATATATAAATATATTATATCGATAATTAGACATTTTTTTTATTCCTATTATTCTTCATTATGAATTAAAAAATTTTTTTTCTTTTTCTATTTTCTTTTTTAAATCAAATGAATCGTATAAAGCTTACTTAGAAATCACTTCTTTACTTTATTTCTTTTTTTTTTCCAACCATCGTGACTCGTTACAATTCTTGATTTTTTGCGTTAGAAATAAAAATCGAAGTAATGTTTTATAAACATAGAACAGACTAATAATAAAATAGTATTAGAACGATGTTATATTTATTAATAAATCCCTGGAAGAGTAATTTTTCACGTTCCATTATCTATATGTGTGTGTAAATATGTGTAAATGTTATGAAGGCAATTGTATAAATGCATCAATCGATAGAGGAAAATATTCAACGTTAAACATAAGAAAAAGAACAGAAAAAACAAATAAGAATAAAAATGAGGAAAAAAATAAAGAAAAGGAAATAGTTGGACTGAGGGGGAGGGGAGGAGTGAAGGTCCGACATCGAAGAAGTCAAACACAATCGAACTAATAAGTAAAGTTCAAATGATAATAATGAATAGAAGTGAATTAAGAAAATATTGTAATTCAACGAATACGATTTGCCTTGTTGTGGATTGTTTTTTTGCAATATGTAATTTGCATATTGTTGTTTATTTTTTAATATTTTTTCTTTTTTAATGGAATTTCATATTTTATATAAATTTTTCACAAATATTCTTTGACAATAATTAAAATATTTTAAATATCTATTTGCACATATATATAATTATATTATATATATTGTATATATTTGCATATATATAATATATAATATATAACATATATTTTTGCAAATAAATATATTATAATAATAAAAAATATATACTATTTGCATATATATATATTATATATTATTATATATAATAATATTCTTTTTATTAGTTATAATAGTTATAATATAATATAATTAAATATATAGTATATCTATTTATTAATATATATATTATTTATAATATAATTAATAAATATAATATATAATAATTATAATAATTATATTATAATAATTGTTGTATATTTCTTTCTATTTGTTTATATTTTTTCAAATGGAATTACACATTTTATAAAATTTTTGACAAATTTATTTTTGAATTTAAAAAAAAAAAGTTGTTCAAATGTTCACACAGTAATATTGTAGTGAAATTGTTCACGTAGTATATTAGTAGGTTACCGACAAAAATATCAAAGAGTTGAGAAAAAGAAAGAGAAAGAGAGAAAGAAGAGAAAAAAAGGGAGAGTTAGAGTGAGAGTGAGAAAAAGAGAAAGAAAAGAAAAAAGACTTATAGTAATAGCCACCATCTCTAAACGACATTGACCGCGCCCGAATCCATGCAAGAGCCGTTCCCCGTTCTCTTTATCCTTCGCGGTGGTCGTTAAGGTCGCATTTAGAGAAGTACTTTACGGACGCATTTAGGTGCGGCTCGCCATACATCGTCATACCCCCGTCTCGTGGTTCGCTTTTGTGTCACGCAGTTTGTTGGTTGGTTGCTTGCTTGGTTAGGTTTATCATCGTAAACCTTTTCTCGAGATCCTAAATCTATTCTTATTTTGTGCTACCGTTACAAACATTGTTTTCTCTTTCTATTTTTATCTCTCTTATCATCTGCAATCTTTAATGTAATTATTAATATTGTTTTTTTGATTTTTAAAATTTAGTAATATAATATTTGTATTTATTAATATAATATAATATATTTATTGTATTATTTTATATTATAAAATAATTTAATTTAATATATTTATTATATTAATATATTATATTAAATATTATTATATTAAAAAATATACTATTTATGTTAAATATACTATTTATAATTTTTTTATTACATTAATTTATTGATAAAATAATTAATTAATTAAAAAAAGTAGAAAAAGATGCATGTAAGTCCAACGCCATCTGTTGACCATAGATTTCGGTAACTGCGTGAAAATTTTGAACATAACTTAACTTTAATCTATACGACAATGTCATATTTTCGTTTCCTTGAGTTCATTTGTTATTTTTATCGCACTAGGTCGCTTTTTCGTCTTATACCTTTTTTCAAGTTACCCCAATTCTAAAGAAATGTTCATTTTACAAAAAAAAAAAATAGCAAGCATGGCTCGAGTCCCTAAGAAGTCCTGCATATATCGCACGTTTTGTCGTTGCAGAAGTATCTGATTTCTGTAATACGTATACCGGAAGTCTGACACTTGGCTCATAAAGGAACACATTTGCCACGCCTAGATAGAAATAGAGCAGAATGCGTGTAACACGGTAGAAAAGGATCGACGGTTAGGTCGTATTTTTCTCCTCCTGTTTCTCCTTTTTTTTTCTCTTTCTCTCCCTCTCTCTTTCTCTTTCTCTCCTTTTTTTTCTTCTTTTTTTTTCTTTTTTTTTTTCCTTTTTTTCACGGCGCACCCATATTTGTCAGCAACGTACCATCCCCTTTGGTCGACGATGGTATAGTTTTACCCGCGCAAAGCTAACCGGGGACGACGATAAAGTCATCCGAGCTTTTTTCTCATTAGCCTATACCCTGCCGTTACAATTCACAAAAATATTCTTTCTTCTTTTCTAAACTGATCAATAACAAGGGGAAACAACGACGATTCGTTGTAAATTAAAAATTTTGTCTCGTCAAAATTTCTCAGGTTTTTTTCAGAAAACAAACTTTATGCCATCTATCGACAATCGGCACGAACTTTTCAGATAATTTAATAATTATTATAATTATATTATTAATATTATAATAATATTAGTTAATTATTGTAATATATCAAATAATATATTTATTATTTTTAATATATAATTAAAATATACTGGGATCTCTAGCACTTGTATATGCTATCTGGTGGCTAAATTCAAAATTAGAGTAGATAGGTCGAATTGCTACGCCGCGTAATAAAAATACAAAAAGAAGGAAAACACTGTGTGAAAAATTGAAGATTACATATAAAAAAGTAAAGACAGAATTACATATAATATTGTTATTTGTATCTATCAAATCTTATATGTATATATCTCTGAAATGTTATGTATATCTCTTTCTCGTTTTCCCCTAACCCCTTAATTCCCCTTGAATCATAAGTTTTACATAATCTTGCGTCATTTCTCTCGGATCAGGTTTAGGGTCGAACAAACATATCGTCGTACCAGATCATTTTTTTTAAATGTTTTCCCGCGAATATGATCGTTTCTTCTTTCTCAACATTGCTGAACTGTGTTTACGCCATTTCAGTTTGATTTCGATATCACTTTGTTGTCAAATTTATTAGGTTTATTCCAAGATTCCTCTTATCTAAAATATAATAATACTATTTTTCAAGAAGGGGTAATATAATTTTAAAGAAAAATAAAAAATTTGAAAATAATTTCTAAAGATTAAAATAATAAAAAGTAATAAAACAAATTTTTTATCATTCGTATAATACGATATCTAATATTTATTTATTTATTTATTTAAATTTTTATTTATGTACGAATGTTGTAAGTGTGTATATTTTTTTATAAATTATTTTTGTGGAAGATACAATTTTTTATCTTATATTATATAAATATATATATATATATATATATATATTTTTTTTTGATAATAATAATGGTAATAATAATAATTATATATTTATTACCATATTTAGGAACATATTCGAAATAATTTTATTTTATTCGAATTTTTATAATTTAATTTTATATTGGAATAATTTAATTTAATTTAATTTTTCGTTATTATTACAAATTTACTAATTTATTTAATCATTTATTTTTTAAAATTATACTTTTTAATTTTTGCAAATACTTTTTGATAATTTATTTAATTTTTAATAAACTTATTTAACTAAATTACCATCTTAATATATTTTAAATCTATTACAATAATACTTATTAATTTTTACAAATACTTTTTGATAGTTTATTTAATTATTAATAAACTTAGTTAACTAAATTACTATCTCAAAATATTTTAAATCTTATTAAACAATGTATACAAACTTATTAAATCCTAATATTATTCTTATGGTATTTCTAATCTCTTTGAAAATTTTCAAGCATGAAATCACATTTATATTTTCTTATTTTACTTTCAATATTCAACTTTACTGGCATTTTTCTTTCTCTCTTTTATTTCTAAACAACTTCGACCTACATACATTTTTGTTTACTTCTCTTCCTCTCTCTTGCATTTATTCTAAACAAAATATATACGTTTCTTTTTTTTATGAAAAAACGAAATAAAAAGTAAATTTCAAGAAAGAAAAGAAGAGAAATATGAAAGAATATTAAAATATTCAAAGAAAAGGGAAAAGACGATAAAACCGAACCGGAGCACACAACTCGGTTGGCAACACGAGCAGTAATTTATTATGAGAGAACGATATCGAGACGAGTCGTATGTGTCTGTCACGATATCTCGGGTTATCGGTTTCCAGGAGTCAACTTGTAGAGAAAGAGAAAGAGAGTAAGGGAGTAGTAACTAACTATGAAAGATCAAGTCGGTTCACGGGTCATCACAGGGGAACCGGTGGATTTTTCTCGATTTACCCAACTTAACATCCAACTTTAAATTATAGGCTCATTTTTATTACATATATATATATAATATAAATAAATTTATACAAAATTCTATATAATTTTATTTATATATAAAAATTTATATTCATATTTTATTTATATTTTATTTATATTATATATATATTTATTATATTATATTATTTATATATTAAATCTTTTGAAAGATTAATTAAATAGATAAATTTAAATATGCGAGTATAACTCACAATTTCTATTTATATGACTGATAAATATAACAACGTTATTATAATTATTATTATAATTAAACACGTAAGCATGAAAATATATTTATTTTTCAAATAAACAATAGTATCGATAGTTTTAATAAAGAGAAATAGTATGCAAGATAATTGTAATTCGTTGACGAGTATAATGTGAAATAAAATTATATTAAGATACGATTCATTTATGTAAATTAATATATGTAAATAGATGTATATATTAATAGTGCACATGTCCCTTGTGAATATTTATATTACGACCAAAACTTATCGATACCCATCTTCATTCTCTCTCTCTCTCTCTCTCTTTTTCTATCTATCTGTCTGTTTGGCAGTCTGTCTGTCTGTCTGTCTGTTTGTTTCTCTCTTTTTTCTTTTCTATTTTTCTTTCTTTCTCATTCCCTATCTTTCGAGATACGAACAAGAAAATAAAGAAAAAAAGAAAAAAGTAAAGTATTATATTAGGTTAGGTTAACTTAGGGCGTCGTAAAGTCGACGATATTTTTTTTTAAGGGGGACACGAAGTTCACTCAATACTCACGTTCTCTTTTCAATCTTCGAATAGAAATGAGATCTGTTATGGGGGAAAAATTTAAAGACTCCCATTGGCAAATGTACAACATTTCATCGCAGATAGGCATATATGTATATATATATATATATATATACAATGTATTATATGTCATCATCAATTGACTTTTATTTTCTTAATTTTTTGTTCAAAATTGTAACATGTCAATACGTGATATATATAAAGAACATAAAGAAAAATTTTATTATCTTCCATAAAATTTTTTTCAAATTCAACGATATTATACGTACATCAAATTATTTTATTAAGGGAAACCGAAAAGTAATGTCGTTACTACGCATGTTAAATTATGATATTAATATTTTAATCAAAAAAACGATTATAGATTTTTATCGTTACGACATTTACAAATTTTGTATACCAGATAGAAAAAGGTTGTTGATAACGTGATTAATTAATTTAATTATTGGTTAATAATAAAAAAACTTGTTTGAAAACGACATTACTTTCTCTGGTCCACTTAATATTAGTACGAATTAACATTATCTTTTGATTATATCCAATAAAAAAAAAAAGAAGAAGAAAAAGAAAAAAAACAAGGACATACCAAGCGAAAAATAATTTGATCATTTAGGATTGATATCTTTTTACTCCTTTTTACGTAGTCAATTTCCCGTACTGTACGAGTTTTGATAATCTAACGAAAGTTAAAAAAAAAAAAAAAAGAATCTCCCATAAAAGTTTTCAAATTTCACGAGATTTAGCAAAAACAAAAAAAAGAGAACCTAAAGTTTCTACTTTGATTAAGTAATAACTGACTAGCGTAGTGGAGGATGGAGAGGGAGAAGAAAATTCGTTCAAAAATTATTCGCATACGGTTTTTTTTTTTATATAAAAAGGACGTCCTTGTTCCATTAGAATATTAAATTTTATAATCAGAAGATGTTTTTTTCCCCCTTTTCAAAAACATCGTTCGTTATCATCCACTTCTTACATTTTTATCCCTCTTTTTTTTGGAGAAAGATTATATAACAGTATTTATGTGTGTGAAATATCTGTTGCGACATTACGACCAAATAAGTTCAACGATTAGAAGAATCTATTTCGTTCAAATTCATATGAGAGATATTTTCTTATCGCATATGTTTTTTCATATTTTTTTTTCTTCTATTCATAGGATTCCAACGCCATTTTCTTTTACAAGAAAAATAAAACATATCTATATATATATACATATAAATGATGAACATAGATTTGACGAACATTTTTAACGAAAATGAGTGGAAGAAGTGAGAGGAGGGTAAGAAGAGTAGGTGGTTGGAGGTGGTGTAAGAGGAAGAAAGAGGAGGAGAAGGAGGAGGAGGAGAAGGACAACGAGGATGATGAGGACGACCTGTGAACTCGTAACGTTCAACATGAACCGTGCTTGAACACGCATGTTGTTGCGATTCTCGCCTTTGGACGAGGTCACCGTATCCGCTGACGTCACAACGACCCGACGACCCCACCGAACTCCGTGCTATCGGACGATATTAACATAACGATTTACAAGCTTACGCATTTTTTTTAGGTTTCCGTTCATTGTCATCGATTTTTCTTTCTTTTTTTCTTTTATTTGTCTTTTTTTTTT
>NW_015148971.1:5691393-5702317 GCF_001465965.1 Polistes dominula | reverse complement strand
ATTAATAATATAAATTATTAATAATTTAATTAATAATAAATATATATATTAAAATATGTAATAAAATTATAAATAAAATTATATTATATATTATTGTAACTTATTAATTAATTAATATAATATTAGATTGGCAAATAAATGTTTGCAAATTTTGTCGATAGGTGGCCTTTTAAAACCACGAATGAATTAATTGCTAACCCAATATAATTATATTAATTATTAATTAATATAAATTATCAGATATTAATAAAAATCTGGTTTCTTCTGTTAAAATAATAATTCAAATATATATAAAATAATTATATTGATCTATTAAACTATAAAATAAAATAACTATTATAATGTAATATAAGAATTGACGAAAGATTAATAGGTTATGTAGGAAATTGAAATATCATTCCTTGATTATAGATACGATAGAAAAGAGTAATAGAATATTGATTTTTAAAATATAGAAAAAGGTATAACTACGAACACATTGATTCTAGAAAATAAAAAATTAGACATTAATGAATAAATTACTAAATTTTCGTAGTTTGAACCTTTCATTATTTTATGTATGTAATATTTCGATTAAATGTTCATAAACTCATCCTTAAAAAACCATAACTATAGAAACATGTAAGCTATTTCTTGTAACATCTTAAAAAAAAATAGTCTTGTTCATTTGTGTATAATGAAGATAAAAATATAATAGTATAATGAGAATTGTGAAAACGTTTGAGTATGTACAAGTGTCTTTTCATTAATCGTGTCGTTGAAAGAACATCATATTTTGAGGAATGTAGAATTGATAACAATGTAACAGGTGTTCTCGAATACGATAACGTTCCTAAAATATTAGCTAACATCAAATAATTTATAATATAATTGAAATCATACATTACGTTCGGCTTAAAATTGCGATTACGTTCTACTTTTGATCTACGTTGTATACTACTACGTAATTCTTTTTTATTTTTTTATTTTTTGCTATTGTGAAACAGATTAATTAGTAAATTCTCATTGATAATCTCAGAAATAATTATTAAACTAAATTTCGTAATTATCATAAATCGTTTGTTTCGAAGAGTTTGCAAAACACTTTTTTTCCCACGTTCGTAAGAATACATTATATATATATATTTGAATGTATTAGAGATTTATGAAATTTGAATAAAGCACAACAACAAAATATACATATATATGTGCCCCACCACGCGTTACTGTAAATCATGTGAGCCAAAATGTGGCTCATATAGATACAAGTTAGGTTATGTTCAAATTTTTCGCGCATTCATCAAAATCTATGACCAATAGATGGTGTTGAACTTACATATGTATCTTTTTCTTTCTTTTTTGAAATAATTAATAATTTTATAAATAATTTAATGTAATAAAAACCTAGTTGTATGCGAATGTAAAATTGTGTCAAAATTTCAAGACCATCAGGGAAAAGTGAGGTTATATATATATATATCTTTAATGATAAAATCGAAATTATATTTTTTTTTCTTTACCAAAATAATGAGATCATTTTTATCTGAACTTTCTTCAATTACCAAGAGAACGAATAAAAATAAAATTGATTTACGAGACACGAACCCAGATTAAATCCTGAATTGACTCGTAAATAATCTTGAATTTAGTTAATTGTATAACATTTATAAAAAATCCGACGTTATTAAGTTAGAATAATATCTTACTTAACCATTCTGATTAGAATATATCTATATATGTTATTATTAAAAAAAAATAAATAATGATCATAATGTAACTTTTGTACGAGAAGGATGTAAGACCGCAGTTACAAGGAACGATCTATTTATAACCTATAATTTGTCAAACGCGTTTTATTCCACGAAGATAATTAAAAATAGAACGTCAAAGTTTAATGAGGAGTTTGTTCTAACAACTTAAGAGAGTTTCATGGGGGTGGGAAGTTTAACGTCGATAAGAAAAAGGTCAACGTGGTGAGATGTCGCGGAAGAGGGGGAGGAGAGTATGAGGAGAGGGGCTAGCATGTCGTTTATCTGCCTGGATTATATCGTCTTCACGTTCTTGTGGTAAACTTTCTTGTAGAATTCAAATTTACTAGCTGGCAACGTGAATTCCAAAATACCCCATATCTTACAAAGTATAGTATTATTGGCTAGCAAATAAGAAAGGAAAAATCAATAAATGGGTATTTCGTTAGACTATATGTTCAGGAACGTTTTACGAAGGATAAATAATAATAATGCGAGTTGAAGTTTGAATCACGTAGTAAAAGTTATTGTTTTGATTAATTTAATAGAGAAAAATTGTAATTAATTATAATATTAATTTTATATAATAATAATTTTAAATATTATATATAATAATAAAATAATAATAAATATATAATAAATACTAAATAATAATTTATAATTATATAATTATACTAATTATAATTAATATAATATAAATATTTATTTTTTCCATAAAAATGTAGAAAATACAAATAACGTATAATATTTAAGTTTTTATAAATTTTTATGGGAATTCAAATTCTCTACTCGTTTTTTTTTTCTTTTTTTTTTTTGTGAGTCTGTCATGTCAGAGCGAAATGACACCATCGTTAGATGAAAAACGATTACGTGTTACATGTGGTTCCATACATACATATGTACGTGACGCATCACGCATTCCATTGCAGCTTAAAAGATATACAAGGGAGAGAGTTGGAAACAGTGGCAGCTTCTGTCGCTTTTCCCATTACCAACAGACCGAATATTAATTCTGAGGGTTTAAGTAACAGGCGCCTTTTAAGATGCATACAATTCAATTTATTTTCATACGCGAAGAGATCCAAACAATTAAATTAAATCATAGTGAAATGTAAGATCTTTAAATAACAACAAAAAATATAATTGTAATATTATTAAACATTTTCTTTTTATTTTATATTATGAGCTATTAATTATTACTTATAAAAAGGTAATTATAAAAGATTATAATCAACGTTTAATGTTAATAGTGCTACCATCTGGTGACAAATGTATATAACAAAGTGGGATAATTATTTTCTATTGGTTAATTAATTTATTAATCAAAATGACAACTAGCTCCATCTGTTCGTCTCACTTTGAACTTCTTTCAATTAAATGAAAATGTAAATTTATTATTTTTCAAGAGTTTTTCAAAGAAATTCAAATTGAGAGGACAAATTTTGTCAAAAGGTTGGAAGAAATTAATTGAGCTTATGAATCTTTCAAAGTGAAAATTAATGATCGTAATGAGATTCAAAAAAAAAAAGGGAGCTTTGAAGTTAAAATATGATGAAGAAGTATATTTAACATACAAATTAAATTCAAATCAATCTTCACAAAAGTAAAAGTATCATTAATAATAATGAAAGAACCTAATAATAACGAATGTCGATTGAAATGATCTTATCAATAAAAAATAATTAATAACATAACAAAAAGTAGACATATTTATCGATATAACATGAATCTTCATTACCGACAGTACACGATACACGGTGGATGAAACAGAATTTTCGAATGTGGTTACATTGATAAGGATATGAAACAATTTTTTAAAGAAATCAACACACACAAACACATCTACATGTAAACTGGTCGTATTGATAATTTTAGCTTCCATTGTAACTATCGAGAGCTATTCTTATGTAAAATGAACATTTCTATCCTGTCCAATGAATCAAATGTACCCTTCATTGTTTCGTACATTCGATATCTTCAATAGAATACAATGCTCATTAACTTGTTTTACTTATCGAAAAGGGATACTATGATAAAAATAAATAAAAAGAAGGAAGAAGGAACAAGCAAAAAAAAAAAGAAGAAGAAGATAATAATAAAAGAAAATAGAAATAAGGTAAAACAAAGAAAGATAACACGTGGAACCCAGGAACCCAGGAACCCAGGAACCCAGAGAGTTGTTTTTTCTTCTTTTTTTTCCTGAATATTAATCATATACTAATAGACACATTCCACACGGGTAATTTTAATTGTTTGTTCAGTATATACTCTTTTTTTTCATTAGCTAAAGTGGTTGTGTTTTATTCGTAAAAAATAAAAAAACAAAAAGGGAAATTGTATATGGAGACAATTTATTAAACTCGGCCAGTACGTAGGTGTCGTCGAGTATGTAAGTATATTATAAATTTCATGTATGTATGCATGCATGCATACATATATACATGTATTAGATGTATGTCACAGATCTCGCAATCCTATTGGAATATCGAATTTAACCTCGATTTAACCTTAAATAATGAATTATATGTTCCCTTCTCCATTAAGTAAAAGTCATTGGTAACGTGAAAAGGAATGTGACCTAAAAAAGGGTTTGGTAGATAGTCGTTGTTCTGGTAGGGTAATTAATTCGGAAGGTAGGAAGGAAGGTAGGAAGGATGCATTGGAAGGGTAGAAAAACAAAAAGAGATAAAGAAAAAAAGAAAGAGAAAGGAATAAAACAAAATGAAGAGAAGAAAAAGGGTGAAAAGGGAGAGGGAAAAGTGCTGCTTCTACCGCCAGTGAGTATTATTGGTACTGCTGCTCAGCATCCCCGGGAAGACTGGGGATGACCGTGTGATAACGTTCGTTGTGATAGCAACACGTCCAGCATCAGTAGGTGAGCTAGCGACGAGAAGTGTTCAGTTCGATACCGAACGCCAAAGCGTTCGGATCGTTTCTCATGAATTATGCTGCTGCAGCGGGTTCTTACGATTTTTATCTCGTAATTTTTTCACTATATTTCGCTTCTATTCATTCGCTAACATATTAACATCATTTTTATATCAATTTACCAACCCCCTGGAACGATCAACTTTGATTGATTTTGACAAATTGATCCAAGTTCAAATTTATCACCCACATTTGTTGTTTTTATTTCATTTTAGTGTCAATATCGTGTGTAACATACCATACAAATTGATCTTACGATCACAAAGATTGTGAGGGAGGAGGACACTTGACTGTATTTTCTAAATTAATTGTGTAAAATTATTACTTCACCCTCTCTGAATACGTGGGATACACATTAGCAGGTATGAATCCTAAAAATTAAGTTTATTAATTATTAATCTTTTGTTGTTTGTATTATGTTTAGAATTTAATGATAAAATGTTATAGACGAAAATGATCGTAAAGGTTGTTAAAATGCATTTATATATGAACCGTTTTAATACTGATCGTATGTCATTATCAGTTTCAACGTTTATTGGAAGGTTCTACCCTTCCTAAGCGAACTAGTCCGCGAAATTTCGAAACGACATTGCAACTTAATTGCACTCGTCCTAAACAATTCTCTCATCGTAGGAGTAAACATCACCGGTGAGATTTATATACTTCGCGTAATGTCATTATCAACTACGATAAACTCCTATTCTGATGTATATATGTATATACATATAGGTATATGTGAATTTATAAAGCCCTAGGAGCTTGTTTTATGTTGATTGAAATTGTAAATCTTTCGAACGTTGTGAAAAATTTGATCGATAAAACAACACGTGCCGATTCGTAAGATAGAAAAAGAAAAGAAATGAAAGAGAAAGAAGAAGAAGAAGAAGAAGAAGAAGAAGAAGAAGAAGAAGAAGAAGAAGAAGAAGAAGAAGAAGAAGAAGAAGAAGAAAGAAAATATATGTGTTACTTGTTTTGATAATAAAAAATAAAAAAAAGATAATAAATAATGCGAAATTAATAATAAAATGTTACATATAAAAAAATATATAATAAACAATATATAATAAATATAATAATGATAAAAAATAAAAAATTAATAATAAAATATTACATATTTGAGATACGCGAATAAATTGTTTATTTTTTGTTGTCATTTTTAAATTTAAAAATGTTAATAATGTATTAACATTGTACTTAAATGTAATTTATGTTCTTTCAGTTTTTTTTCTTTTTCTTTTTTGTTTTTATTCTTATTATTATTATTATTTTATTATTTTATTATTTTGTTTCGAGAGTAGGAAAGTAGTTCATGCATTGTTTCGTAGAACTTTTATCAAAGTTACTTATGACTTTATTCGATTAAGTTGAACAATCATGATAGAGAAATACGATTTAAAAGTTGAAACGAAGGTATTAAGTATTCGAGGAGGGTGAGAAGAGGGAAAAAAGGGAAAGAGATTTAGAGGTTTATCGTTTTTAAAGTACGCGTAACGAAAGTAAATCTTTGATACAGTGGTTACATGATAGTTTACGTTTCTATTACTATAGTACGTGGATGAGTTACGGCATTGTATTCTTTTCTCCCCGTTATTTTATTTTATTTTCTGCTGACACGACACCCCCTAACAACGTTTTTCTATCCTAAAGGAAAAATAGAGAAATAGAAAAAGAAATAAACCGTAGGAGTATTACATTATTGATCTAATATGTCGAAGCTGTTCTTATATAAATAACAAAACAAATAATAAAAAAAATAATAATAAAGGAGAAAAAGAAGAAGAAGAAGAGAAATTACAAAAGTGTCCTTAATCCCTTTGGGGTACATTTGACGAGTCAGACTCGTCATCTACTGACTTGGGCGAAGTTACGGCGAACGAGTCTGACTCGTCTTCTGAATTTCAGAAGCTTATATAAATTAATAAAATATATAAATTATATAATTAAAATATATATTATTAAATTTATATATAAATTAAATATAATATTAAATTATATATAATTAAATTAAAATATAATTAAAATATGTAAAAAATAAATATGTAAATATATAAAATATATAATATAATATATTATAAAATAAATTAATAATTATAAATATATTATATATAAATATATAATTTATATCATCAATATAAATATATTCCAAATAACATCTATTACTTTCACGTATCAATCCATATAACAACAAAGTAAATTTGTTATATATGTATGTATAAAAATCTTTAAACAATTCAGTATTCAAAAAGTTAACATATTCGTAGATTTTAAATTACCCTCAAAAAGCTTATGTTATTCCAATTTTCTTACCATTTTTCTGTTACACTAGAATCGTACCACCTTCTCCCCTACTTCTTTTACTCATTGGAATATTGCTTTCGTAAGGAAAAAAAGAAAATAAAAGAAAAGAAAGGAAATGGAAAGAAAGAAAAATAGAAAGAAGGAAGAAAAGGTAAAAGAAACGTAGATGAAAAATATTAAAGGTCGCTGAGCGCCAATCTCTTATTAGCTGGATCCCCTTAATGAGTTTCGATACATAAATATTGTATAAAAAAGTGAACTCGAGTTTCCTTTAATAAAGATTGAAAGATAAAGGGAAAGAAATGTCTCTTTAAAATATATTTCCCTTTTGTCTTTTCTTCTCTCTCTCTTTCTCTCTCTCTCTCTTTCACCCTTAACTTTTATCCAACGATTTCGAAGTAATTCACTTTTATTATTTTGCATTTATCAGTTTCATTTCTCATTCATTCGAGAAAATGCATAATTAAGGATAGAATTGCGTGTGTGAATCGGTGCTTTCGTCAGTACGGAGAAAATTAGATTGCGCATAGGTGATGGTACTTGAAACTTGTTATGGGGGAAAAAAAAAGGGTAAAAAGTGAGATGATGTGAAGGTGAGTGAGATGGGGTTGAACAGGGGCTAGGGGAAAAGGCTGAAAAGAGAATGCAAAAATAAAAGAAGAAAAAGAGAACATAAAAAAAAGAGAAAGAATATGGGGGTGAGTTGGGGGTTGGTAGGTGAAGTAAATAGAAAAAGAGTAGAAATAAAATATCTCGGTCAGATATTTGACGGACGTATAGACAGGGTGAATATTAGAAAATGGTATATTGTAATAGAAAAGGGGTTTTTTAATTTATTTCTTTTTGTCTTTTTTTCTTTCTTTCATTCTTTTCGACTTGTTTGAAACATTTTAATTAAAAAAATAAAATAATAAAACAATGTTTATAACAAGTTAATAGGAAAGAGAGATAGAATGATTGAGTGAGTGAGTGAGTGAGTGAGTGAGTGAGTGAGTGAGTGGAGTTTGTCGATCGTTTTTGTATCATCTTGTCACGTGTGTAAAAATACGTGTAGGTATATATATATATATATATATATATATATATATATATATATATATGCGTGTTCTTTCTTTCCAAGTGTGTAGATAGACGTCGTTGTTATATGTAAAAGATTATTTATAGTATTTATTCGATCAATCTTGCGTGAAATTTTTCACAACGATGAAACCAACCGTGATTAATTAGTAAGCATCTTTTTTTGCACGGAAGAATGTACACGATCCATGTACACGCGGGGTTGGCTACTTTAAAGTATATATATATACATATATATATGTATGTATGGTATGTGTATCAGATAAATTTATCTTCGTGTTTTATTTAAACGTTGCAACATTAAGGGTGCGTAATTTTATCGGTAGTAAACACATAGTTTTTTTTTTCTTTATTTTATTTTATTTTKTTTTTTGTTCAGATGGGTTCAAACTAACAGAATTTTTAGCAACCCAGTTGATAAGTGCAATTATTAAAGAGATTAATTATTCTATAGTGTGAGTGAAAAGCTTTAAAAAAAAAAAAAAAATCAAACTAAAAATGAGAAAAGTTTTTATCCCATATATTACGTGGAATTCGTTGCATTCGTTAACGAAGAGGATTTTTTTTTTAATATTTGTATTTTATTTTACTTTGTTAAAGGTTATGAAATATAAAATAGATATGAAATACATTTCTATCTCTATTATATCGTATATAATATTTTATTCTTTATTTCTTTCTTTCTTTCTATCTTTCATTTGCTTTCTTACGAGCTATCGAAATAACAAATATCGAATTTGTTCACACGAAGTTAAAAGGTATCGTATAACATGAACAAAAAAATAAAATTAAAATAAAATAAAAAATTGCWTAGTATATGCATATTGAAATTAAATCGATACGAAAAAAAAATAACATGTTTTCATACTCATTCTCTGTTTTCTCTTTCTATCTGTGTTTTCATCTCGTTCAATGTCTATCTCACATATCAGAGTTGTTTTCACATATTTTAGATAACCAGAATGCATCGTTCGCATTCTCTAACATCGATGTGGATCAACACGTTAAACCAAATAAAATTGATAGAAAATTTCTTGAACAAGAAGAACAATCGAGAATTATTGGATCTTTCGTGAAATTAGATAAACAATTATTCATGATACCAATTCGAAAAGCAATATACGAAAGGCAAGAAAGAAGAAACGTTTGATTGACTTTACCACGAGGTTTGGGGGTCTCGCGAGATAGAATCAAATTCATTGCCGAGATAGAAGTGAACTTTTAGGGTGGTACAAGGGGGGGTAGAAAAATAAAAAAGAAAAAGAAGAAGAACGAAACGAGAAACGAAACGAAAGGATAACGAACCAATGCGATGAGTAACGATAAATGAAATTGAAATTTAATCGAAATTTCGGTGAGAAGGAAGCTGCTATGCTGTCGTGCACCACGTGATCTGGGCCTAGAGGTATGTATATATATATATGTATTTTAATCTATATATCTTCTGTGAATATGTGTGAAATAAATGTTTATCCTCTATCTTTGCCATTTTTGTTTTATTTCAATTTTTTTTAAACTATTTCATTTTAATTATTCTCCTATATTTCTTTCTTGTCTTCTTTATTTTATTTTTCTCTCTTTCTTTTTTCAATTTGCGCAGAATTTTCAAATATTTTGTTATAAAACGTTCTTTCGTATACATCCATTTTTGTTTCTTCTCTTTTTGTTTTTTTGTTTCTATCTCTTTGAACGTATTTCGGTAAAGTTTAAATCGCTATTTAAAAATACCTTTGTGTACGAATTGTGTGAATTTGTTTTTTTTAATTTTTTTCCATTTTATTTCGTTCTTTTTACGTAGGACCCTGCCAATTATGTAGTTGTTTCTCTCTTTCTCTAGAAAAGCAATATTTGAAAGCAAAAGAGAGAGAGAGAGAGAGAGAGAGAGAGAAATGTCTGTAATTATTCAACACGAAGAACAAACTACGGGTATTACTAACCTAAGACGCGTGACGAATGGAAAATAGCGAAACGTTTTGTTGAGGGTTTTCGGTTTTGTTTTTAGAAAACACTGGTACCGAGGTGACACTTATTTGACTGCTTTTACGTTTTCAACCCCTTATAAAACGACGAGAAAAATAAAGAATAGAATAAATAAATAAAGTGGGAAAGAAGTAAGGGGATGAAAAGAAGTAGGATTTTATTGGGATTGCGTGTTTGAATATATTTTTTCATCGTCAGAGATTTACCAAGTTTATTCATCTTCTTTTATTCTCTACCGTTTCTAATTTTTTTTATTTTTTTTTTCTTCTCTATCTCTAACAATTTTTTTTTTGCCTTTTGATAAAAACTTCAATCTTTATATCTTGTAAATTAAAATAAATCTTCAATGTTATATTTAATATTACACCTTTAAATCCTTTTGATGGGGGTTTTTTTCCTTGCCCTTTTTTTCATCTTTTTTTTCTCCTCTTTCTCGCATGAAATCCCTTTGGATGATTCAAACCAGTATATATATATATATATACCACCCTATATAAGGGATATTGAATTTGGAACGTTATGCAAAGTGTATAGGAGAGTTTCCCCTAATTTACAGGAGGTTCCTTTGCTATATTGCCTGAGCGTTGAATGGATAAACCAAAACCACCACTAAAATCCGTCAATGGATTTAGGATGTGTCCTCTTCTATCTTACTCGGAAATATTCCAGATATTATTACGATGCTTTATGAGCGTCGCTGATATATAACAGGTTTTGAAAGTTTTTTTTTTTTATTTCTCTAAACGTACTTATCAATATTTCCTTGTTTTATTGTATCCACGTACTCTATCGTATTTGTACTACTTTAAAGTTGCTATAAAAAAAGAAAAAAAAGAAAAGACAGGGTAAGAAAAAGTGATATTACTTTTAAGAGAGATAAAGTGTCCCAAATGTAATCCACTTTTGTTGAAGGG
>NW_015148971.1:5649689-5677680 GCF_001465965.1 Polistes dominula | reverse complement strand
CAAAAAAAAAAAAAATACTCTTGTATGCGTTGACCCATGATAAAGATATCTCAAATTCACAGAAAGACTATCATCTACCTGAATTACAAAACAGTATATATTATATTTACTTAGGTTAGGACGGCTTATCTTTCCGTCGATAAATATTCTACAATTTCTTTTTCTATCTATGGCCATCGCATTCGGCATTCTATCCTAATTGATACAATTTGAAAGTGATAGTTTTTGTTAGTTACCCCTATCCCAAGGTCATACCGGAGTCCTTTCATATATATGGTTACAATATTATAATAAATAAATCCTACAACTATCTTACTATTGCTACTGTGCATTCGTCTTATTCTCTCGAAACTTAGTTTTTTTAATGTTTTATTTCTAACTCGTGTTATCTGCACACATGATTTTTTTTTAATGACTTTTTGATGATACTTTTAACGACTTAACGACACACGCGTACTTCTGCAACCGCGAACGCATTTGTCAAAGAGCTTCTCGCGGGAAACAGAGGAAAATTTAAAAAGAAACAAAGCTTGTAACATTTAAAAGATAGTCAAGCCTAATAGAAAAATCAGATAATAAGTATAATCTCATGAACGATAGATGTGCTAATATCGGTTAATTTTTTGCTATAGTTTGATACCGAATTCAGTGGTTTATTTGTATCTATGATTGGTTAACGTATCAAGTATCGTAGGTATAACTTCATGAAAAGACGCGTTGCGATTGGTTAAAGTCATATTCTGAGTTTATAAGGAGCATGCCATTGGTCAACTCAAAACTGGTCTTAAGGCGTTTGACGAGTATAAAGCCGCGTACAAATGTTAGTTGCGCATTGTACGCTCAACGAAATGGAACATCGTTCGCGCATATAACTTCCAGTCTTTGCTTCCCATTTTGTGGTATTTGCGTTTAGAAGGTGTAGACGTTAAAAAGAAGACTCGCACGTGGCTAGACGATCGTAGAAAGGAAAATACAGAAAATACATATAAAGTGAGTCAATCGTGCGGTGTATATTTCAACTTTAAGACTTGTTCAAAGTACAACGTGTACACGTTATGTTGAGCACGTTCTCTGACATAATCTGGTATGAACTGGATCAAAGCAGAAACGTCGGTAAATGATTGGCCATACGTTTCAGAAGCGAACCTGTGGTGCCCGGTTTTCGGTAGGACAATTTTATTAGGCGGGCACTTTTATTGAACTTCCTTCGATAAAACTTCGAACTTCCATCTATCGAAACATTATTCAGAAGATCTCAGAAGCCGCGACCACGCGACTCTCTACGTACAGCAATGTCTAACGAAGAAACTTCTGCCGACCGCAATGTCGAGATTTGGAAAATAAAGAAACTTATAAAGAGTCTTGAAATGGCTAGAGGGTAAGTAGGTCGACGATAATTTTTCTTTTTTTTTTCCTTTAAATACCCAAACGAATATTTTATTTAATATTCTGGCATATGGTTTAAGTAAAACGTGGTATATACATATATAGAGTGAATTTGATTAAATGTTGAGATACATTATGTTTTTTAGTCTTATGATGTTTTTTTCAGTATAAATATATTTTCTATGATATTAGAAGCTTTATAAATTATTTTTTAATGTTATTGCATATATATATTTTTTGTAATGGTCATAACTCAATGATGAAGCATACTGTTTGATTTCTTTGTCATTGAAATTTGTTTAATAACAAAGAAATTTGTACGTTAGTTTTCCTTTGAATTATTTTATGTGATAACAATAGGATTAATTATTAAAACTATTATTATATTTTTTAATTATTTATCATATAATTTAATAACATAATTATTTTTTTTTAGGAATGGTACTAGTATGATATCATTAATTATACCCCCTAAAGACCAAATATCAAGAGTGAGCAAAATGTTAGCCGATGAATTTGGAACTGCGTCTAATATTAAGTCTCGTGTAAATAGATTATCGGTTTTGGGTGCAATTACATCTGTACAACATAGGTTAAAATTATATACCAAAGGTATAATAATATTTTTAATGATATATATATATATATACAAATTAGAAGTATAGATAATATTAATATTATTTTTAATATTTTTCGAATAATTATATATTTTAGTGCCTCCGAATGGCCTGGTTATATACTGTGGAACTATTGTCACCGAAGAAGGAAAGGAAAAGAAAGTCAACATTGATTTTGAACCTTTCAAACCTATTAATACGTCTTTGTATCTTTGTGATAATAAGGTATATATAATACTATTTTTACAGTTGCATAATAAGTGCCAAGTTTAGTCTATTCAATTGATATGTAATCTTATATATTTGAATAAGTTATATTTTTGTAATATTATGTAAAATATATGAATTTTTTAAAATTATTTTTCAGTTTCACACAGAAGCCCTTACTGCATTGCTAGCCGATGACAATAAATTTGGCTTTATTGTCATGGATGGTAATGGCGCTTTATTTGGTACTTTACAAGGAAATACGCGTGAAGTTTTACATAAATTTACTGTTGACTTACCGAAAAAACATGGCAAGTTTTTTAAAGATTCTTTTTTTTTTCTCTAAAATATGCAATAAATTCAAAATGAATAAATTTATTCTAATAAGTTCACACTCTCAAATGAATGTTATTGTAAATTTGATTTTAGGTAGGGGAGGTCAATCAGCTCTACGTTTTGCTCGGTTACGTATGGAAAAAAGACATAATTATGTCAGAAAGGTTGCTGAAGTTGCTACGCAACTTTACATTACTAATGATAAGCCTAATATTGCTGGATTGATATTAGCAGGAAGTGCCGATTTTAAAACTGAACTTAGTCAATCAGATATGTTTGATCCTGTAGGTTTATCTTTGAAAAATCATTTAAACAAAATGCATTTGTTAAAAAAAAAGAAAAGAAAAAGCTAATCTCTTAGTTTTGTTATTATTTTATTATTTCAGAGATTGCAAGCTAAAGTTATAAAATTAGTTGATGTGTCTTACGGAGGAGAAAATGGTTTTAATCAAGCTATTGAATTAGCAGCGGAATCTTTGCAAAATGTTAAATTTATTCAAGAGAAAAAACTTATTGGTAAGATTATAATCATTTATATTTTTCTTCTATTGTATAATGTATTATATATTTTACCTATTGTAATCTATTTTTAATTGTTGTTATTAGGTCGTTATTTTGATGAAATTTCTCAAGATACTGGAAAATATTGTTTTGGTGTAGAAGATACATTAAAAGCTTTGGAATTAGGTAGTGTAGAAACGTTAATTTGTTGGGAGAATTTAGATATTCAACGATACGTTTTAAAAAATCATACAAATGCAGAAGAGAAAATATTACATTTGACTCCTGAACAGGAAAAAGACAAAACTCATTTTACTGATAAAGAGGTATAGTTAAAGTCGTCCTTTGCGTTTAATTATAATATGCGTATATAATATTAAAAAAAAAAAAAAAAGATGTAACGATTAAATATATAATTTGTAGAGCGGAGTAGAACTTGAATTGGTGGAGTGTCAACCACTTCTTGAATGGCTTGCGAATCACTATAAGAATTATGGTGCCACCTTGGAAATTATTACAGACAAGTCGCAGGAAGGTTCACAATTTGTCAGAGGGTTCGGTGGAATTGGAGGTAAGTTTTTTTTTTGGTTCTTCTTTTTGTACATATTAATAAATATGTTAATCTTTATTTTATTTTATTTTTTTTTTGAAGCAATTTATGTGTTTATATAAATTGTGGAAAATTATTTGTATTACTAATATTTCGTGGCTTCATATCTTATTTTTTAACATAAATATAAAAAGATAGTTTTGTGTGTACATATAAACAAATGATAACTAATATTTATTTTGAATGTGTTAATAGTATTTTTAAACACTATAATTATATTAACATTATTGGATAAGGTGTATTAATTAATTAGAATTTATTAACAAATGGTATATTAAATATTTAAATATTCTTTTTTTTTCTTCTAAAAAAAAGTTAACTTAAATTTTTTGATAAAAAACATGTGTTTTAATATCACTGTCAACACAAATTTAAAAGAAATGACAAGGTAATGAAATGAGGTGCATTAATGTTAATTATAGAGTATATGTTCGTATATAGGAATCCTCCGCTACAAAGTTGACTTCCAGTCACTGCAGGCCGATGAGCCTCTTGATGATGTTGACCTCGATGATTACTAATTTCATCCATGAGATATTCAAAGTCAACCAGGTAGCTGTTTCTCTGTCTTGAGTGCATTCATGTACACTTTGTGTATTATAGATTATTATTTAGAAAACTGGACAAATTTATCAAAATGTTAGTGTTAATCGGATGCATATTTTAAATTGTATGTTTTGTTTTTCTTATATTATATACTTATAAATTGAGGGGTTAATACCTATTTCTTAATACTTGTTATATATCCTATTTATAATAATTGTCATTAATTAAAAAATCATTTTTATTGATATTTAAAAAGTATTAAAAAGTAAGTATTAAAAAGATATTAAAAAGATATTAAAAAGATAATATTATAAAGTTATTAAAAAGTATTTAAAAAGATTTATCTAAATTATTCTTTTTTTCATAACTATATAATATTGATGTTAACAAAGATTAAAACTAACTTGAATTATTTTTCTAATATAATCATGTTAGATTAATTCAAATATATGTGCAGTTTTATGTTCATTATAACTCTGTACATATAATAAACTAAGAAAAGTACGACATTCATATTGCATGCCCCTAATTTTGATATAAGTAAATTTGTCCAGAATGTTTACAATTATTTTGATTGAGTTTCTCACTAAATAGTTTAGTTTTGATTCTTCTGTACAAAAGTAGTACATAGATGTCTCTTGCAATGATTTTGAATGTGGATAGTGAAATCATTAAACACACAAAATTCAGAGATCAAAATTTGCATTCAGAGATATGTTATTGAATTTGAAAGATGCTTTTTTTGCCTAATGGTTTTTCTTCAATAACAAGGTGAATAGAAATGTAAAATAGGGACTAATATAATCTTTTACAAAACATTCTGAATTTAGACCATTACATTTGTATCACATTAAATATTAGCAAATAATTAAACACGTAGTATGTGGTACAGTTTTTTCATTCATTCTTATTCATTTTTGATATTCTCATTAACTTTTTGATGAGAATTTGAGTAATGAAAAAGATTTAGATATTTTATTATTGTATATTAGAAGACTGTTTTTCCAATATGGAAATCTGTATTTGTTTTGTATCGTTCAAAAGTTCTATTTGTTAGTGATTCATATTTGTTTTATATAGTTTAAATTAAATAATAATCATAAAATAAAGTAGGTCAAAGTATAATATGTAGGAATATTGTTTAAAATAAATGCATTATTTATTTACATATTATCAAATGACCATGATGATGTTTTAAAATGTTTAATTTTTCTATGTTGCACATGTAGAAAGAATTATAACACACGAGGAAACAGATTCATCAATATTATTTAAAAAAAAAAAAAACAAGAAAAAAAATACAACTATTTTTTAGATGAATGTGCATGTGTTTATTCAGAGTATTTAAAACTCGTATTGTAGAAAAGATGTAATGGTTTTCAAATTGATAAGATTCTATTAATTCTAATTCATTTTTATCATATTAAATATTTATGTATGTAAGTATACACCACAAAGTTAAAGCTATATGAGAACTAACTAGAATGATGTTAAAAACGGTGATTGCAAGTTTAGTCAAATTATTTCACTATTACAAAACATATGTAATTTGTTAGATAAAGAATATATTAATAGTATTATTTCTATAGATTATAAATGAAGTCTTTTTGTTGTGTGGCTACACAAGAACAAAAAAAGAAAATCGTTTTTAAAATGAACGTAGTTTTAATTTCTAATATATAACAACTGCACTGCATAGATATATTTTTTGAATGGATTTATAAAGAAAGAATTTAATGCATCTTTACAGTACAAAAAAAGAATGTCTGCGATATCACGAAGTTACAATCTAGATATTGGCTTTCATTATAATAAAAAAGTCAATATTAAAGAATTTAAGAAAATCCGAGATTGGATTAAAATAATATTTATGCTATAGTATAATAATTCTCAAATAATTCTCAAATAATTCAATATAGTAGCTATAATCTTGTAATTGTTTCAATTTCTTAATCTGTAAGATACACAAAGTGTAAAACCATTTTAATGCTTGTTTACACTTTTTATTGTACTAAAGAAAGCCTGTTTTAATAACGCGGTATGAATTCATAAAAAAAAAAGCTGTTCTCTAACTAAAGTCTGATTATTCAAATGAAAATTTCGTTAACTCACATGAATAATGAATAATATACTAAGAACTTTACTAATAATTATTATCTCTTTGTTACCCTTTATGGGAACAACTATTGTAATTGTACTAATAATTATTAATTACTGGTTTTCTTACAATATATGTAGTCTAGATTTAAAATGCATCCTTGGCATTTTTTATAAAAAAAAAAAAAAAAAAAACGAAGCCAGTGACTATCACAACAGTGTGTAAGTCACTTGTTTTAAATAAATAAAGGTTTTATATATATTCTCGTTGAGATATGAAGCTTCTTTGTTAATATTATCATCCTATATTTAAGAATGTTGTGTAAATCTATTTTACATTCTAAGTCTTTTTAGCAATCACCATAACTTTATAACAAAATAAAACAAGTTCTAATTTTTTATTTAACTTAATTATTATATTTTTATAAATGTGAGAAAAGAGAGTTGCATTATTAGTAAACCGGTGGCAAATTTTACATTAGATATAGATATTCTCTATTTTAAAGCACACTCAGAAATATTCAAACAAATTTGATTTTTTTTTATTTATAACACCTTTTTTCTTATTTTATATTTTTACATCATATTCCTTTAGAAAAATATGTGGAATATATATTTGTTATTTTTTTTTTTATTTTATTTCATTTAAACAATGTTGCTTTTGCACTATGTTACTATAATTACTATATTTGATGCTTAATATATTCAAAATGTTAGTTTTATACTTAATATTATAATATATTTGTGTGCTCGATTGATTTTATTTTTATATCTTGCACAGTATATATTTTAGAAATTTCAAATTATATATATATATATATTTTCCAAATTACGTTAAAGTTTAATTTTCATCGTATTTATTTTATTTCACATTTGTTGTATTTATTTATCAA
This sequence comes from Polistes dominula, assembly GCF_001465965.1. The sequence continues at coordinate 5,670,487 of NW_015148971.1, read as the reverse complement.
AAAATATACATTATACTTTTTCTGGCATTCCTATCACAAATAGTAAGATATACGAATATACACAATGAATCGATTATTAAGTAAAGTGCATAAATGAAAATTATTAAGTATCGCTTGTTGCATGCTACGCTATAAACAATTATAGATTAAATCCATTGCTAAAGTAACACAATAACAGTATTATAGTTTTATCTAATAGATTTTAATAGCTTTTATTTATTTATTTTTTTTAATTTATTGCGTTCAAATTGCTTGAATTAATAAAGTATGAGCTATGGCATTGTTTTAACAAATGTATTAAATTATAGGATAAATATAATTTGTTTTCTTTTTTTTTTTTATATTATTGAAGTTATTTATATTAAACTAATATTATGATTTATGATGTCACGTTTACTCTTTAATAATATTTATTTAATATAAATTTTTATATTCATGTTAATACTTTGGCAATGGAAATAAATTATAAATAATTGTAACATTCTCACAATGCTTAACAGAGCTCCTATTTTTGAGAAGTACTAATTAAAGTCTTGTTTCTGTTAGCTCGCATACTGGGAAAGGTACAGTACTTGCTTTTTATTAAGACTAGTAACAAGAAAAAAAAAAAAGTTAAATAATTCTTTATTTTTCTAATATTTTAGAATGTTTGGTTTTTTTGTCGATATTTTAGAAGATTTATTTTTGTAATATTTTAGAATGTTATACATTGTTTGCAGGAAATGTTTGGTATTATTACAATATAGAAGTATTTTATTTATAGATCATGAAGTAGATAAATATTTTCATTTTTTTTCTTATAAATATAAAAATAATTAACTTATTGTAGAAATCCCTTTTAGCAGCTATTAGAAGTAATGGAGCAATAGTTAATTAATTGCCAATTTACAATATAAATTTGATATTTATCCATTCGAATAATAATTTATTATTGAATAAAAAAAAACAATCCATTACACTATGTATAACATTCACATAAAGTAATACTTTACAATTGTTAATCTATATAATTATTGTTCATGCATTCAATATTTTAACTTTTACAAAATATTTATTTTACATATCATAAAAATAAGTAGATAAATTTAATATATATGTATACATATATAATTTTGTTTTCTTTTTATGTTAATGGTCTTAAATTATTATTAAAAAAAAAAAAAAACAGTGTTTTTTTAATGTGAATATTTCTTTTTGATATCAAATGGAATTAAATGTATTATAAAAATAAAAAATAAAACTTACAAAAGCACTGTTTTATTACTAACAACATCATAAACTTGAGTTAAAATAATAATAATTTGTTATTTTTAACAGATATTTATATATGAACTAATATTCAATGTATTATTTATTTAATAATAAGCATTCATATGTTGTTTTGCAGGTATTCTACGTTACAAAGTGGACTTTCAGAATTTGCAGCTGGAAGAAAATGAAATTGATAATTTCGATCTGGATGACTATTAAATCCCTGATTTGACAAAAACACGATCCTCTTAGCTTTGAAATGGAAAATATTACGTTCCTCTTTGCATTATATTTCAAGAAAAGTATGCAAAGAAGCACGTTGCAAAATAATTATTTGATGTGGTACATAGGGTATCATCAGGAAATTATTGTGAACATCAAGCAGCTAGCAATTTTACACAGGGGACAGTGCGGAAAAATGGTGCGTTGGTAACATGGTTCATACCTGTTAAAAACAACAAAGGCAACTCGAAGACTGTGACACTTAATTAAGCCAGCTTGATATCTGCCTACTCCACACATTACCTACTATGTTCTTTGATTATTCACATGGATTTATTTAATTACTTGCTCAAACAACAACGGTACCATGTAGAATTGTTACAGCAATTATATGATTTGAGATATATCATTTTCTATCACATCGATGTTTATCATCTTGTCATCGTGCTATTAAAAAAAAAAAAAAAAAAAAAAAAAAAAAAAAAAAAAAAAAAAACAAAAAAAAACAAAAAAAACCAAATGATTATCAGATGTTCATAAATACAGTTCTAGCGTAATTTTTTGTTCATATACGATCATAGCTGAGCTGTAATAAAATGATTGTCATAAACTTAAATGTGCGTATCGTGCATTCTATACCAATTGCAAAATTCATATGAATAATAAAAAAAAAAGCTCTGTACATAATACATAAATTTTTAATGGCACAGTTGCCTTAGGAGAAACAAAATCTTTCCGTCTTAATGAGTGATACACATACAAATGTAAGGAACAGTTTCTTAACAAAAAATTGATATTGCTTTATTGCTGGCTCGCGATTATTAGATTTTGTACACCCAAGAGACTGTACATAACAAATGCTTTATAAGCGTATCAATTTAATCTCTTAATTGTTGAAGAGGTACACCTCGATGGTAAGAATAACAGTTACTAAAGATATTACAAAATATTATAATTAAATTTTTAATTTCTCTTGCTTATTTGTACAATGCCTTTGTAATAAACAGTACTGTAAATGTATAAATGTGAAGAGAATGCAATGTGCGATGTTGGCAATATGTATCCTTTATATAAAAAAAAAAAAAAAAGAAAGAAAGAAAAAATATTATAAGAAATATTTTTTTTTTAATGTTGTAAAATTTTCGATAAACATGATGACTCTGTTCATATTATAATTTCATTTGCATTACAATTAATTCTGTGCAAGGCATATATATATCCTAAAGTACTATTTTACGATGAGCAAGATTAATAAAAAAAATTAAAAAGTATGATTTTTGCTGTCGTGTACAACGAATTTTTAATAGATTAACAAAAAAAAAGAAGTAAATGTTATAATTCAGTCTTTTATTTTTTTATTTTTTAAATTGAAATTGAAATGAAAGAAATTCTTGAATGTTTCAAATTAATAAATCCTATAAAATACTATATCAAAGATTTTAAAAAGAGCCCGTGATTTAAATGTATCTTGAATAAAAATATAATTAATATTTTTGAACACAACAAATACTTTGTGTTGTTTGTAGGTGTCTTTAATAATATTACGCTTATTCATTATTTTCTTATTTTTTTTTTTTTTTAAAGAAAATTTTTAGATTAATTTTGTCTTCAACATTTTTAAATGTTATCAATTATTCGTTGAATAATCATTGAAATATTGTAGAGAAAATATTACATTACGAAATATATACAAACATGTATATATATGTATGAAATTTTTTAATTAGGCATCATTTAATTCTGAAACAGATGAATTGAAAATTATAGTCATTAAAAATTCATAAACATTAGAATCATTTTGATGAAAATGAAGATATTTACACTGCCGAATAGAAAATGACGCAATAAGGTATCATCACCGAGCACAATATCTATTATTAAAATAAGTTTTTATAATTTGAAACTGTTCGTTGTTTACATTACTATTAGCTCATAAAAAAAATACATTTAGAAGTTCATAGATTATTTTCAAACTATTTTAATATTACTACAAATGTATATCTTACACGATCAACGACCAATTAACATTTAAAACGAATGAACAAATGTAATATCTCAATCATCTCATGATTTATTATCTTTCATTCGATAATAAATTTCCGTTCGATAAACGTTTCATAATATTCACGAAAAAAAAAAAACAAAAGAAAAGAAAGACCAATAGACTTAATTTTTAATTTTGTATACACATTATATTTATGCAGAGAAGATTCTTTCGTATTAGTACGTACGAGTTATAGCCTATCACGAGGAGTCAAGGAGCATACTTTTATATATTCATTCAAACAATTCACCATTAGGTAATATTCCAAAATGAAACATCAAATTTTTTAAAGAAAAATATATTTGTTTGATAATATGCAATAAATGAGGAAAAGTATTCATTTAAGAATTTAAATAGAAAATATTGGCGCGCAATATGGCAGCTGATATTTGATTGGTTACTAATTGAATCCTGCGGTAGTCAGGTGACCATCTTCAAATGATAATACGATATAGTATATTCATTTAACGTTATATTACTGTGATTAATAAATATATTTGATTAAAAAAAAAAAAAAAAAGAAAAAAATGAATAAAGAAAAATGTTTGTGTGAAATGATTTAGGTGTGCCACGAATAATAATGTAAATTGAATATATGTATATATATATAAACAATTACAAAAGAAGAACGATTTTAAAAATGTACAAATAATTCTTATATCAAAGAGTTTGCACATTATGTAGGTATGATGTTGCTATGTACGGATGCTCTCAATATATCATTACATTCCTCGAGTTTTCAAATAAATATATAATATTATTCATATACATTTTTATTATATATATATATATATANTATATATATATATATATATTATTTGTTTAAACAAACGAATAATTCTTTTAGTCAAATTTTGATGTCTCAACCAGGCCCCAAAGTCTTGTGTGTTCCACTGTCAGCTGTTTTCATTTTTAAAAGGTAAGTTAAATCTTGAAATGTTTATTATTATTTGTACCATTAACAATTCGTAATTTCCATTCGTAAATAAATAATCAATTAACAATTATTTTACATTTCAACTTATTGTTTATTACTTATATTCCTAAGAATTGATTATTTGAAGATGAAGATATAAAATATACAGAGTATTTCAAAAGTTTTACTTTACCGAATTTGAAGATTATTTATTTTGTTTTAAATAGAAACAACACAGTATTAAAAAAATAATGAAAACTATGCAGAGTTAAGAGAATTCGTACCTTTGGACATTTTATTAAAATATACATTTCATCCAAAATACAAAAGGAAAAGATGTATTTACAGTTGTCCGTCGAACGTTATACATAAGAATGATACTAGTAACAACGCCAATATTAGCAATAATAGTAAGAGATATAATCGTTTAATAACAATATATTTACTGTTTCATTAATATATATACTATATCAATGAACAGCGGCAGATCGATGAATTGAGAGTTTGATATACTCTAATATGAAATCGTTTAATTTTTTTTTTTTTATGTTAAACGATTCTTAATTTATTAACAGTACTATATATTCTCTCTCTAATACAATTGGCCATTTTAACCATTCTTCTTCTTCTTCTTCTTCTTAGTCGAACCATTTGACGGACTAAGAAATGACAATTGATACCACATGAATTTTACAGATATTGACTCAGCTATCGTAAACGAACAATGTTGGAAATAAGAAAACGTGTTGTATAATATATTCGAGAACTATCAATAATGAAATATACAATAAATAAATCATTATATAAGATTGTTAATAAAAATTGTGATAGAGCGCAATTGATAATTCGTGATTTGTAATTTAATTCTAGATGACAAAATGTTCATTATTGTATTTCAAAATATTTGATAATAATAACATGCATTTTTTTTTTTTGACTGCATTTTACATACTTATGAATATAGATTTCCATTATTATTTTGTTTCTTTTTTTTTGTTTTGTTTTTATTTAAGAAGTTAGAGCTAACAACAAGTATTTAGATAAAATAATTTTTATCACTATGTCATATACTGTATTTTCTTTCTTAATGATGATATTGTCTTATTTTTCTGGATTTTGTTAAACACCCTTTTAAACTTTGCTTTGAAACACGAAGTTTCAATTAAATTCATAAATCTAACATCTTTTTTTTTTATTTTTCTAAAAGCATTTAACAATTATTTAATATATATTTTTATTTCTTTTTTTTTACGTGAACAATACCAGTTTATTATTTACTTGCCGAAATTTCGTAAAATCATGTAAGTAAATTGATCTAAATATTTTTGTTTGTTTATCTAAGAGAATTATTTTTTCAAATATTTAAAAATATTTTCATGTATATATGAGTATGTATATATATATGTGTTTGTGTGTGATTCTGGTATTGTACTTTTTGACATAACAGCAATCGAAATTTAATTTTGGTTGTTTTTGTTGCATTAATACATATCTCTTTTTTAAAAATACTTCTTTAACTATTTGTATCTTTATCTTGATTAATAATATGTATATATTATTTATATTAATTAGAAAATCATATAATAATAAATTCTGCAAAGATTTCTATAATAATATTTATAAAGATCTTGATATGTTATGAATCAAGCATTATTATTATTATTATTCAATGAAATTTATATTTGAATTTGAAGATCAAAAATGCATCATTCTTCCTTTTTCGTAAAAATATATTGACACTAGAATTCTCATAAGCAGTAACTATATGCAAGGCACTATTAAGGCCTACTTCTCATCTAAATAAAAAAAAAGAAAATAAAATTCTTCCATTTTAATAATGAGTATAGAGCATTATATAACTAATAATTTAGTACCCTTTTCTTTTGAAAGAAAAACAAAAAGAAAAAAAAAAGATCATTATGTGCAACAGTGAATAAATATGATTATAATATTTCTTTAATATCCATTCTGTTGTCCGTTTACTGCTTTAGTCGTAATTTATATCTAATTATGAATAATACTATATCAATTTTTGAAAATTGCAATTTTTGTTGCTAACGAATTATACAATTTTGTTTCTTTTTAAATGTATATCGTGTGTTAATTTAAAAATAATTTCTTTATTTATAATTTTTTTTCTTTTTTCTTTTTACTACGAATTGCAACATTAACTTATTATTTTGTTAAAATAAATACCAAAATTCGAAATATAAAACTTTGTGACTAATCCTTATATAAAACGTTAATGCGAATAACAATAATTACATTTTTATAATAATCAAAATTGGCAAATATTAATTTCTGATTATTAGCCAATCTTATAAAGTGTTACTAGCATTCCACGCCCTATTATTACTTGTATGCAAGTACAATACAAAGGCAGTAATTTTTGGAATGTTAACAATACTTTGTAAACTTAGCTAAAACTTAAATATGAACATATTCAATGATGTTTTTCTATTGCAAAAATGTTATAAATAACATACAATAATAATTTATTATAATTTCGATGAAACATATAATATGCCTTTCGTTTTTCATTTTCAAATAAAATTGCCGAAATATTTATATATACAATATAAATAAAAAAAAAAAAAAAAAAAAACTTTATCAAAACGAAATAATCAATCAGCCAATTTTTCATGGTCTGTAAAATATCTTTCTTTCTTTTCTTTTCTTTTCTTCTTTTTTTACTTTTATTTTTTTTTTTAAATATTCCATTCATTATTCAATCTCATTTTTATGATATGTTTGATCACAGTTATGTGCACATAATATTATAACATAATAATATAATAATACAAAATGATTAATTAGTGCTATTGGGATACTAAATATCTTTACAATATTTGAGTCGAAAATATTAGGACCTAGACGAAGGGTTTGCATGATAAATAAAAGATTATTCTATAATATCCTACCCCATTGTCTCAATATAAGATACAGGCATGTGTGCGATTACAAGCAAAAAGATTCAATACAAGCACATTATAATAGATGCACGTGTTTTCATGATGTTTTTATAAATTTACTATTTTTCTTCTTAAATGTTTTCATTTTAAATTAAAGCTATGTGTGTGTGTACACAATGTATGCTAGAATAAACAAATTTAATGTCTTATCAGCTATTTGATTAAGACATTTATACGCTACTATATCATTTTTTATATTAAGCTTTACTAAATTATGTACAACCTGTTTATATCGTTTGGTACTAACCACCTTTGAACAAGCAATAATAATAATAATATTAATAATAATAATAATAATAATAATAATAATAATAATAATAATAATAATAATAATAATAATAATAATAATAATAATAAAATAATAATAATATTTATGTCATAATTTGCACAGCAATAACAACTCTTATTAATTGCAATTAGCAATTTTTCAACATAAGTGTTATATTGCAGAAAAATCCAGAGAGAAAATTATCTTCGTTTAAAAAATAAATTAACTAATTTTTTATGTTAACTTATGATTATTTAATAAAGTAATTTTACTTTTTTATACTTCGCTGAATTTAAATGCGAAAACGTACTTTTAAACATTTCAATTTTCATTTCATTTTTATACTTAAATTTTGAATGCACTTGTAAAGTACATTGTTATATATATATTTATGTATATATTTAATTTTTTTTTTCATGTTATTAATTAAACTAAAATGTTTTTCTCTGCTGGAGTAATTATTACGTATGACAGAAATATACTTCATAACTGCCTTCATAATTATACTGATACATATATACAAATTCTATTCATATTTCCCATAGACACCATGGACCACTATAAATAATACAATTCAAATACTAGTTTCCCATCACTGTTTAACTATCTAATATTATATTAATTATATTCATTAGAACAATAATTTTTTTTTTTTACAATAACTATTATTTAATCTGACTGTACATTTTTAATTTTGTGCTATTCCAAAAATAGATGATTATAGGGATTAATTGACACCTGCATTCTATTATAGTTTCGTTTATACTTATTTGATTAAGTATATCAAAAACTATTAGAGGCAGTTATTACATACTACTACATGCATGAATTCATTTTTATGTGTAGTCAATTTGTTTGTTTTTGTTTTTAAATAAACAGTATTGTAAAATTTCAGTCCATGTTTGTAATAAAAAAAAAAGTATTAGGAATACTCCAACATATCATCTTATTTGTGCATTTACAATGAAAACAAAGTATTAGACACAAATATATGAATGTATTGGGCAGTGATGGGGTATGTTGGAGATAATTGTGTCAGTATAAGAAATCTGCAAACTTATAATCAAATCCTGTGAAATATTAAAAATATATATTTAAAAATGTTTTGTAGTTTTTGTGCTTTTTTTTTTTTTAGTAATATCATTCGGGTTGTATTTTTTTTTTGTTGTCGAACTTTTTCTATTAATATATAAATGTTTATTTTTATTTGAATATAATATAGAATGAGAGAAAAAGAATGAAAGAAAAAGAAAAAGAGTTTCTTATAGAGTAATACTCAAAAATTTTGTGATGATGTTGGAGAGGTGTATTTAACAAATACACATACCTTATTTATTCAACAGCAAATCCACAAGTTTCTTCAACAGCTTGTGTAAGTTTATCCAACATTTTCTGATAACACGGATAACTTTGTGGAATATCTATCCTGTTAAAACAAGTATGTGCTTTTGGCAAATTTTCACTAGGTGCATCTACAGCATGAATTGTGAAAAGACGTGGACCTGAAGCTCCCGTTGAGCCTTTAGAACAGAAATAAACAGTTCATTGTAATAATACATTAATGTTTTGTTTATCTTTTTGTAATATATCATTACCTTGTAAAGCCTTGAATCCTTGTAATGGTACTCTTGAACTACCAGTGACAAATTGAAGTAATCTTGCTCTCATTTCTTCTCCATAAGATTCAACTATTTGCCAGAACCACTTGACTACAGGTGTATCGGGTGTACAATGTTTTAATCTTGTATGCAATTTCCAATCATTTATATCGATAGTACCTAAACCTCCAATAACTAATTCCAATTCACGTTCATCGAATGGTCTTAACAATGATGGGGGAATCAATTCATGAAAACCTTTTTGTAACGCTAAAAATTGTTGTTCGATTCCACGCATAAATCGATAATTAACGTATAAACGAACATATTCCCTTTTGTTTTCTTCTGTTACTTGTATATCTTTTCCACCAGGTTTTAATTCGTGATTTTTCAAGACACCAAAACTACTGTGTTCGACAGAAAATGTGGCATCCAATACACCATCTATGCTATTTTCTCTGTTAACATAAAAAAAAAAGAAATATTAGAATATTTTTTTGAAAGATAATGTAATTGTTTACTTACAACATCCATGTAAGACTTCTGTGTAACTCAGGATCAACACCTTCTATATCACTAAGAGTAATGGCTTTATTAAGTAGCATCTTATAGAATGGCGTGGTGAAACCACCATCTATATGATGACCATGAAAAACTGCTATTCCTATGATTCTTCCAGCAAAATGAAAATATGATAAATGTTCTGGATTTATTCCTGAATCTGGATTTATTTGTAATGTGTAATTGTCATCTCTTGAATATTGAAACAGTCCATATTGAGGGTTTAACATTTCATGGGATAATAAATAAAGCCATTCTCGTGCTACTCCACCATAATCGAGACCTTCTTCTCCTCTAAATTTAACCATAAGTCTTTTACGCATATCTTTTGGACGCATTTTCATAATCAGCCTATAAGATTCCTAAAAGAGATTAAAATAATTTTAATACAAATCCAATTAAAATGAAATATTGTAAATATTTCATATTGAAAATAATATTCTATTTACTTCAAATATTTCATTTCTTGATACTTCCAATCTACAATGTCCACTTTGTGGTTGAAGTGCATTTAATTCTGCCCTTAGACATTTTAATTTAGCTACTAAATCCCGCTTATATTTTGGAAGAAGTTCACTTTCCATAAGTTCTTTTGGCAAATCTGATACAGTTTGCGTTGGCGGTGTTGAAGTTTCCACTAATGTAAAATAATATATTTAATAAATAAAATTAATGAAATAATTATTTTATTATTTAAACTTACACGTAGGTGAATTATTATTGCTTCCATTTTCAATTCTTGGCCTTTGTTGATTAGTAGAAATTTGTGGTGGTATAGATGATACAGGAGTCTCTACTGCTACTGATTCATTAGTTGCTGCAGGTGAATTATTAGGATTTCCAGAAACTTGATTGTTCGTGCTATTGTTTTGCCTCCTACTGATAATTAATTCAAACGTTAAATTTTGTTAATTATACGACTGTTAATTTGTAAGAATATCAATAAATGTAAAAACTTACTTCAATAGATTACTTATGATTTGGCTAGAGAGCCGAGGATCTGTAAATTGTGTTGTTCTGTTGTTATGATCTACAAAATATACACGTCCACTTTGAGTTTGTCTCATTTCCCATCCACTGGGTAATGGACCAAGTTCGGTTGTTAATTCATTGGCTGGTAAATCACGTGGTATTCGGGGATCATGCCACGTTGATGTTCCAGTTGGAACATGATAAAAATATACTTGTCCTTGTTGAGTTTTCCTCATTTCTATAGAAAATAAATATTACGTTTTTTTTTAAGTATACATTCAATATGATCAAATAATTTATTATTAAAAATTAGATATTTATTTAATGTACCATATCCTCGGGGTAAATCCGTAGGTTGAAGAGATTCATTTCTTCTTTCAGCACTGAGCACTGCATTATTCCTATTTCTGTTGCTTCGATTAGGCCTTCGTGGTTGACCGTTGTTAGAACGTTCTATACGACTATTTTGATTTCCATCTTGTTCATCGTTGCTTCTAACAGGTCGTCGATCTCTTATTGCAGACGACGGGGGAGTATTTCTTATATGCTGTTGACTTTGTTGACTCCTATTTTGTTGTTGCGTTGGTGTATTCCTAGGAGTATTTTGAGCTGAACTATCTCTGCTCGGAGTTCTGCTAGATGTTCCTTCTCCATTCCATTCTGGTGTACTTTGTAAAACAGTAGGACTGTCTGTTCTCACATTTGGTGGACTACCACTGCCACTGGGAGAAGTAGGCTCTGAATTAGGTAATGGTGGTGGTTCTGGAGTGGTCGGTATGATAGCATTGCTAGGCCTAATAGAAACAACAAATATTAGAAAAATTGAACTAATAAAAGTTGTAATTATTTTGAATATTTAAAACAACAATAATACCGATTATTTGGACGTATCCATTGTGTTGTTCTGGTATAATGATTAATATAATATAATCTTCCTCTTTGAGTTCTTCTTTCTTCCCAACCATCTGGTAGGTCAGTTGGACAACTCAAATCACCAAGAACATCAACTACAGCATTATGGACAACCGTGTTACTCACAGCACCGTTATGTCCATCTCTAGATAACAAAGATACAACTATTTGCCCTTTGACAACATCTGTATCTTCGGAATGAGCTTTGCAAAGGTCTAAACGTTGATCTGAAAGTAGATAATATATTTACTTTTTATATTATCTATGATTGATAATTTGAAGATAGCAACAACCAAAATAATGTTAACAACTTACATCCGGTATCTTTCAATCTTTGTATCGTGTTTGATAATATACGCACACATCCTAAAAAACCGCCACCTTGTTTCTTATGGATTTTTCTATGATTCCAAACTGATATCGTTATGCCATCATTTTTCCCAATGTATCTGTACAAATATAATTTTCATATAATATATACATGAGATAGATAAATGTAATTTAACTTTATGATAAACAATTATTTACAAATCATAGTGTTGATTCCATTTTGGAGCTAATGTGGCCTTGCAAGTATCTGTACTGTGACACTGACCGGAACCATCAACTGTTATTTTAGCAAAAGGATCAGGCAGGCCTAAATACAAATTATTATTTTAATTGTAATACTTTGATGAAAAATACAAAGTTAATGCACATTGTAAATAATACTCACGAAATAGATCTTTTCTAGCAAGATTACGGGCACATAAAACTGAAAATATGAAAATGTTGTTATTTAAATGTTAGATTGAATTCTCTTTTTAAAGTTGTTCATTACAAACCATATTTTGATATATTACTACCATATTGAAAAGTTAACAGAATGTTATTTCATAGTAAAACATAAAAGTAATGGTAAATAAATGATAAGAAAGAGAAGATTTAAAAAGTTCAAAGGATTAATTAAAAGCCTTGTTGGAAAACAACGTTTAATATCATGTTTGATGAAGTTTCTTTTATCTGAGTAGAATGAAAAAAAAAATGAAGCATTCTAATAATATTATACTTCATATATACCCTATATCACATTCAATTGCAATTAAATATATATATATTTTAATAATTTACAAAATTGATAAATAATTTATTAAAACTATATTAGAAATTGATATTAGAAAAAATTGTGAAAATAAAGGATTGTATAAAAAATGGGTATACAAATTTGTAATAAAGATGATTGATACAATTTGTAGATCGTTTCAATCGGTTACACACTATAGGCGTATAATCGAGGGAAGAGCAATGATAGTAGGGGAGAGAGAATAAATAATTAAATCGAGAGTAGATAGGAAAGAATGAACTTCGATTGAGAGGAAACGAACGTCCTTCTCGAAGGAGCCCTCCCGGAGCGTTCCTATCCGTGGGGTTTTGACCTCTGTCAGGGAGTTGCCATAACCAAAAGAATGAAAATCATAGTAAGAGGAGTATTAAATGAGTCTTAAGGTGGGGTGAAGAGAAAGAGAGAGACAGAAAGAGAGTGAGAAAAGAAAAAGGATCTGTTTAAAAAAAAAAATAATTGAAATAATAGTTGCATTTTGACATTTATCGAATGCACTGTACAGGTTATGTTTAAATTCAAATAAAATAATTATTTCGTTTATAGAAAGTAAAAAAGAAATTAAACGCGTATATGAGGATGATAATAATAAGGGTAATAAATGGTGTGTGTATGTATGTATGTGTGTGTGTGTGTGTAGGTGTACGAGTGGATAAGGTTAAAGTGAACGAACCTAACGAAAGGAAGGTAGGAAAAAGAAGGATTGCGGATGATGGATAGAAAAAAAAAAAAGGAAGAAGGATCGGAGTCGCGTGCAAGTTGTGAGTTAGGCCAACTTTCACGCTACTTCTCTCCTTCTTCTATCCACGATACCACACGACATGGATTGGTATCACAGTTAGGTTCCAAATCCTATTATTTCACTCACTCGTCAAACGAATCTTCATTGCTCCGTTCCTCCTGCTACCGCCGGGATTCGACATTTTTCACAAACATTTAACGATATTTAACCGCACATCGGCACACTAAATTAGTAAATAAAAGTATATATTTTCTTACGCGATAATATACATCACACACGCGCAACGATCTACGATCGACTGACCTGTGATCGACTCAATACGATACTCGATTTAATTTAACTACCGCTTCGATATATCGCGAGAATTTAGTCGCCATTTTCTTGTATCGTTACTTCGAGATTTTGCCCGCCAGTTTCAATTGTCCGGTTTGTTTTAATAATATATTAATTTTTTTATTGTCATTTAACGTGATTATTGTTTTATATATTTTTTTTTATTAATTTGTCGAGAGTTTGTGTTAGTCTCTCTTTTTTTTTATTATATTACAATTTTTAATTATGGCATGAAATAATACATGGAGATTTTTCCCGTCATTTTCAATTGTCCGATTTATTTTAACTATGTTTCTTTTTTTTTCGTCATTTAACGCGATTATTATTTTATATATTTTAATTAATTTGTCGAGAATTTGTTTTATTCTTTTTTTTATTATATTACAATTTTTAATTATGGTATGGAATAATACATTTTTTTCCTTATAACTTCAACATGTGTATATTTTAATTTTGAAGATATATTTTTGACAATAAATTATTTAACTAATTATATTTTTTTTTATAGATTTATAGAAAAATGTAATTAATATCAATATTTTTGTTCGATATTGTATATACGTGATATTATAAATTCATTGATTGAACGATTATATATTATCGATTTATTATTAATTTTATCGTAGTAGCATTACAAAATATACATAAGAAGGAAAAAATAAATTGCTTACATATATGTATGATATTTTCTTTTTTTACATTAGCAATATGTGTATCAAAATTACGTGTAATTTGTTTTTATAAAACGACACACTTATGTCCTAGAATGTGATTAGGGTGTATTATAATTATCGAACATGTAATTTGTGACAATAAGAATTCATTTTTATCCGCTAAACTTATTTCTAAAAAAAAGAGATTGACGCTCAAAATTTGGGTAAAAATAATATTTTTTTTCTGTATAAATATCTCAATATAAATCTGTAATCTTCTTTTTCTCTATAAAAAACTGTACTGTAAATTGCAATAAGATATAAATCAGTATTGTAATCAAGGTTTTTCATTTTTTACATAGAAAGGATGTTACGTGTCATATAAATTTTGAATTCCTCTTTTATTTTTATATATTTATATATTATATTGACAATTTCACGAAGTAAATAATGTTGAATAATTGTTAATAGCAAAAATAAATGGATTTTATATATTCTTTTTGTTTTTTTTTTTGTTATTTCTTTTGTACTTTAAATATATTTCGTCCGACCTCTAGCCTATTTTTTATTTGTGATTTAATAATAAGCGTAGTTTCGTTTCTTGACGTTTTCATTTTGTGAAACGCAAATTATTGAATATGTATATATATATATATATATATATAAATATAAATATACATATAAATAAAAAATAAAAAAAAATGAAAAAAAAGAAAGAGAGAGAGAGAGAGAGAGAGAGTCAGCTTTCTTTGGCAGTAAAATGTAACATCGATAACACTTCTTAATTAAAAAAATGAAATATGTCAGCATTTATTATTAAAAATCATTGAATGCCGACTATGTAGAGTCCCTCGATAATGTTGAAAGATGTTTGTACTTTTTTTGATCTTTTTTTATTTTTTAAGCTTCTCCTTTAAACGTAAGGAAAGCATCAACGAGGAAAAGTACACCTTGAATGATACTAATGGATCCTTTTGCTAAGCCTGTATCACGAAAAGAGGATTTATAAGCAAATTGATCGAAATGTTTGATATTCAAAGCACCAGCAGTTATGAATAAAGCGCAACCAATCAACGAGAAGAAAAGGTCCTACAACATAAACGAAAAAATATAATCATTAAAATGTAACATATAAAACGTATGTATTATATATATGTTCATTGTATTGATTATTAGATTGAAATCAATGTTTATTGAAACAAGAATGAAAAAATAAGAAAAAAAAAGAAATATAAATGTAGTATAGTTTTGATTGTATATATATTACAGTTAGATATTATTTTCAACGTACCACACGTCGGTTGACCGGAGTTGCCATTATACTGCCAGCAAACAAACCAACTAGAATAATGAGGTATCCACCAAAGGTACCCATTGTGATCATAGCTGTATGCTGATCTCCCGCGTTAAAGGAATTATAATGCAATCCGATAAGAACGCATACCAAGATCTGGAAAAGTCAATATACATATATATCTGTATATCTATATATCTATATATCTAAAAAGTCAATATTATATACATAAGTATATATGAAAAAATACGTTCTATGTTACATATAGGTGGATAATAATATATATATATATATGTATCTATTTTATTATATACATTATATATATATGTTATAATATAATTAATTATAATTTAAAATAAATAAATAATTAATAATTATATATAAATTTTGTAAAAATTATTAAATATATTAAATATTATATATAATTTAAATATAAATAAATATATATTATAAATAAATAGGATATATATTATTTAAAATAAATAATTAATAATTATATATAAATTTTATTAAAATTATACAAATTATTAAATATTATATATTATTTAAATATAAATAGTTAATAATTATTATATAATAACAATAATAATAATAATAATATATATTTTATTCATTCACTATCATTAATACTCCTTCCCTTTTTTTCAAACCAAATTTGTGTAAAAAAAAAGTTATAAATATAAATAATTTTATAATTATTGTACAAAATGTAATATAAATGTACAACTTTAAAATTGGAATGAAAGTAACATTAAAAATACTGTAATAGTTTTTTTTTTATCAATAAACGAACTAAATGAGGTCATTGAAAATAAGTATACTGTTGTCCATCGATATTACTATAAATAATACATTAGAGCTTTTAATGTTTTGTTCCAGTTTAAAGACTTCATTCCTATTTCCAAGACTATTCGTTCAAGCAACAGGTAAGTATTTTCATTATGGACGATAGTACAGACTCGAATCGTAATCTAAATGACACATATATACATACATACATATATGTACTTATGTATGTACGAATGTACTTCTTCGAATACCATTCTTGGATCATCTTTTAATGTTATATTCATGACGTTTCTTCAACTAAATTAATTAACCAAGAAAATAATATGGCGCCATAAATATTATACAATCTATGTGAGTGTATGCATAATCGTTAACATATTATTACAAAAATGAATAAAAATCTTGCATTTAATTGTAAATTTTTATTTTATTTTATTACGCACTCTTAATGATAAATTTATCAGAAAGATGATTCACAAGATGACTACCTTGTATTTTATCTCGTATTACGAATAGTTTTGTTTAATGAACTTTATGATCGAAGTATTATCATTATTGAATTTAAATAATATTTGTTATAACTTTTTATATTAAATTTATTGTAAAAAAATCATTTCATTATCTTTTTTATTATCTTTTTTAAAGTGTTAATTTATATTTAATATAAAATTTATATATCTATGATCATTATTATTAATTATTAACTCTTTGAGTGGTGAATACTTTTAACTAAAATGTTTTATAGAAACGGAATAATTTATTATTAATTAGATTCTAATAATAAATTATATTTAATAATTAAAGTTGTTCTTTCTGAATATAATTTCATTAATTAATATAAACATTGCATTATTTTATATTAATATTAACAAACACGTATATACATCGATAGACTACTCTGGTAATTTTTACCAAACGCATATATGCGTCTATAGCACTCTAAGGGTTAATTAATATTTTAATAATTAATCATAATGTATATACTTTAAAAGTAGTATAATAATAAAGTGTTGTAAATATACTTACAAGTTCAAAGAACTTGATGATAGTAAGCCTCGTAATGTTAACCATTTTTATTTATCTGAAAAAAAAACAATCAATAATTATTAATTATTTAAACGTGTAAAAATATAATTTGAACAAAATAATTTGATGACAATGTTTGAATTGACACAATCATATAAGAAATATTAAACCTTTTTACCAATTAAGAAATCTTGTTTACACACATACACATATAAAATCATGCTATTTTATAAACGAAAGGCTTAACGAGTCTTATTTTCCGCGTATTGCGAAACCGTTATATAATCTATTGTATGCTATTATCAGATCAACCAAATGAAATTGTGTGTGTGTGTTGACGAGCAAAATAAATAAAATTTCTTTCCATTCAATTAAACGTCAAATTAAATCAATTCTATTCAACGTAACATACAAAATAATATTTTTAAAAGAAAAAGGAAACAAATTGTGTTCGATATTAGCATATAAACAAAGAGACAATAGTTTTTGCTTATGGACATGAGTTTAGAAAAAAAAAAACAACTTAAAGTTTATGAATTATTGATAGACTTTATATGAGAAAAGTTAAACTTTTAAGATCAATATAAACTTGCAATGGTTGTGAACAGTCTCGTGATACCAGAGGTGACTGGTTTTTTTTATGATCATTTATAATGATAATAATAATAATATATAAACTGATAAGACAGTATTTGTTTTTATCTTAATTTCTTTTATTTAATTATTAACACTTTAATGGCCGCACGTTTACGAAGTCAAACGTCACCTGGGACCCGGTAATATTTTTGATATACAATTTAATATATAGTATATAATATATAACTTTTTATATATAAGTAATATAAGTTATTTTTTATATATATAACTAAATATATATATATATATATATATATATATATATGTAAGTTATAAAATATATAACTTCATTTAAATTCACGAAAAAAAATTAACATAAAACAAAAAACAATTTAAAAACAAACATTTAATTTTATATAATTTTGAATATATATAAAGTTATAAATAAATAACAGCCAATAACAGTTGTTCTGGTTATCACACACATGTTGTGTGAGCGGCCATTTAATTATTAAGGAGTTAACATATTAAATTTGTCAATAAATCAAATTAAACGTTTTTTTTTTTACGTTTAATTTGATCAAATCGAAACGTAGTTGGTATTAGGTCGGACTGACGTAACCTTATACTACTATACTGTTCTTTTTATAGTAATGATCGGATACGAGATGATTATTGTTGATCGTATATCCTCTTGATGGATCAAAGATCAATTTTAAGATGGTATATAAATTATTTTTAATCGAGATAAATAAACAACGAGTAATCTAAACATTCAGAATAAAAAGGTGTGTATATACAGGGTGATTCACCAGCCCTTACCACTTAAATAGCACCATATGTATAATTGCACCATAAAAGTGGATAAGAAAAAAGTTGCATGAAAAATGCAGGACTACAATATGACATTAGTATTTTTTTGCTAGGTTAAGTCATTTTCGAGATTTATTTGTAAACTTTGTTTTTTTAAATACAATGTTATATTTAAATACTTATTTTCGGATAGTGGCTGACAAGACGAATTCAATGATGTGCAACATTAAATACAAAACCTGACAATGACCAATAAAAACTATTCGGAAAATATCTGTTCCGTCCGTTGTCGGAACAACTGAAGTATAACGCAACCTTGATGCAACCCTGATACGACCACAACGCGACCATGACGAGAAGAGCTGTATTGTGGTCAGCTTGTTTGTCAGTTTTAATCTTCGTTGAACTTCCAAAATATTAATGTTGCACATTATTGGATTCGTCTTGTCAGCCGCTATCCGAAAATAAGTATTTAAATATAACATTGTATTTAAAAAAACAAAGTTGACAAATAAATCTCGAAAATGACTTAACCAAGCAGAAAAATACTAATTTCATATTGTAGTCCTGAATTTTTCATGAAACTTTTTGTTTATTCACTTTTCTAGTGCAATTATACTTTCAGAGTTATTTAGGTGGAAAGATCTGGTGAATCATACTGTATATATTATAATATATTTACCGTATATTATAAATCTTTCGTATTTTAATGAAATTTCTCTTATTAAATAAATCTTTTTCTACGTATTGAACTTGTCAAAAAAAATCGATTAAAAGTTGCGTAACGATAGGAAACGATATAACCATCGATCATTTGACATAAACGAGTTTTTAATTTAACAATTTATTTTTTGTATATTTGGTGTTTCAAAAAATAAAAAATAAAAAATCATATTTCGATGTTAAAAATATAAATATGAAAATAATACTCTCGTACAACAAGATTTGTCTTTTTTTTTATTTCTTTATGTTAATCTTTTTCTCTTGGTTCTTGATACGGAAAGATTCAGAATATAAAAACGAGATGTAATTAAAGTACTATATATATATATATATCTTTTCCTCTTTTTCTCTTTCCAGATAAAAAAATTACTGAACGAATGGGATAAAGTATGTATATGTGTATGTGTGTATGTGTATTCATATCTGTTTTTTATTTTGTCAGTTGAGTTTTATTAAAGTCAGACTGTGTGACGCTTTTAAGTTGGGTCAGTGGAACGAAGCACTCATGGCCATGGGGCACCAAAGATGGATAGAATGTAAAAGAAATTAGTAATACCTACATACCTATGTACGTACAAGGTATGTATGTAAATATTTCTATGTGTATGTGTAATATTGCGTATTTTCTTGCATGCTTATACTATGCGTCAGACTCTAGAACATTATGTCATACAGAGTTTTGTTTATTTTTACAGTAATCGTAATATTATATTATTCATAATAATTAATAGAATATCATAATATTTAATTTTATATATTATTAAATTATATATATATATATATATAGATTATGTTAATAGTAACGTAGTTTAATAAATAACTTATATTTTGTAATAATGTTATAATTACAAAAATATAATATATAAATGGTAATATTCAATTTATATATATATATATATTAATTATATAATAATATATAATATTAATATAATATAATAAAATATAATATATAATTAATATAATAATAATATATAATATATAATTAATATAATATAATAAAATAAATATATAATAATTAATTATAATATATATAT
>NW_015148971.1:5613806-5640579 GCF_001465965.1 Polistes dominula | reverse complement strand
TAATATAATATATTATATATTTATATAATATAATATATTATAATTATAATGTTTATTATTAAATGTAATAAATAATTATAATATAATAATAAATAAATAATTAAATTAATAAATTTAGGTTTATTTTAAATGAGGTTTAAACGAATATGTGTAATAGTACAATATAATAGTAACATTTATAAAAGTTTAATGGTTCTTTCTTATTTTGTTATTTTTTTGTTTTTATTTTATAAATAATTATTAGTATATATATATCATGATATGGTGTAAATCAGAAAAGATGGTTTTTTATTTTTTTACTATAAGCGATCAATTATAGTATTTTACCAAGCACGTAAACGTTAGCAAGAGCATAGGATAGGTACATGTTATCCATTATACTGGACCTGCTGCTTGTTCGATGCCGAGTTATTGGCAATAAAAAGAATGAAAAACAGTATACCACCCCCCTTCCTCTTGTAGCTATATTGTATCGGTGTATCTATGTAGGATTATTATTATTTCAGAAATCAGAGATATGCTTTCCTTGCAATTTAACTTTTACGAGACTACAACGACGACCCGTTTTAAGATTTCTCATATATTTTTATACCAGTGTTGTTCCTATTTTTTTTTTTTAATACACCGTAATATTTTTGATTATACAATGAAATCACGTAAAAATGATGACTTTCTTTTTATAACGTTCAAACAAATTTGTTACTTTTATTTGTATTTTTTACAAAAAGTAGATTTCAATGAGTTACGTTCAAAAAGAACATTTTAAAGTTGGATAAATAGTCAAAAGAAACAAATGGATTGCAATTTGAATAAAATCAGGAGCTGGGGAAAGGAGACCACCATAATATTTCTGATTATATGATGAAATCATGTGAAAATGATGATTTTCTTTTTATAACGTTCAAACAAATTTGTTACTTTTATTTGTATTTTTTACAAAAAGTAGATTTCCATGAGTTACGTTCAAAAGAACATTTTAAAGTTGAGTAAATAGTCAAAAGAAACAAATGGATTGCAATTTGAATAAAGTTAGGAGAGGGGGGTTCAATTGAAACTCGAATAAAATGTGCGTTTGAGAAATAGGGACAATTTCTTGGTGACGAGTAGAAACGTCGACAAAAATGGAAAACTACCTCAAAAGGGAGAAAATAATATTGTACACTGTCTCTATGTTGGTCAAAGTTGCCAAGACATACAATGGAATATAAAGATTCGAGCTTGGTCCTTTCCCTTGAGAGAAAGGAGTCGGTTCTTATTTAAACGGACTCCTTCTCTCAAACGTATATATACATATACATATATTTATATCCTATATCTATATATATAAACGATATTTTCACATGTATGTACATACGTATATATAAGTTCCTATTTTTCATATTCACGGTTTCACCTGGTCCATCGAGCATACCAGGTCCACTGAATAAATCTTCTGGAATATATAAAATTATCTTGCCGAGCTTCAGACAGTCCCATGGAATGAGATGGAAGACGAAAAGAAAGAAAAAAAAAAAGAGTGAAATAAAAAGAATGAAAGAAAGTTTTCGACTTTCTTGTTAAAACATCTTGTGTGGTTTTAGGCGATAACATTTTTACGATAATATTCAAGTTTTCGAATAAACGACAATTATTTATGAACAAAATCTGAATTTGGTCATATTATTAAATAGAATATGAGAACATAAATGAAATAATAATTATAATTATTAACAAATGTAACGTAGGTTTCAAAAATTAAATATATAAGTTGTAAAACAAATGATAGATTATTTATTAATAGATTAGAAAAATATATAAATAAAAAATATAAGAAATAATAATAGATTAGAAAATAGTATATTTTGGTAATACAATTTAAAATAATATATTTTAAAAATATAAAAAATAATAATAGATTAAGAAATACTAGATTTTGAAAATATAATTTAAAATAATATATTTTTTTAAATATTTTTTTTATATAATAAAAAATAATATATAAATAAAAATATAAAAAGTAATAATAGATTAGAAAATAGTAGATTTTAAAAATATAATTTAAAATAATATATTTTTAAATATTTTTTTTATATAATAAAAAATATTATATTTTAATATTTTTTTATATAATAAAAATTAATATATTTTAAAAATATAAAAAATAATAATAGATTAGAAAATACTAGATTTTAAAAAAAAATGTAATTATAAATAATTCAACATATTTTTATTTAGATATATTTTTTTTTTATATTTCGATTGTATAATATTGTCAAAAATTTATTCAGTTTTTATTTTTATTTTGGATTTTATTAATTCAAGAACGTTTATAAAAAGATGGAGAGGGTAGGTAGCATTTTCTCATTTACGATTTACGATCTAAAACGCAAACATTTCGTATTCGACTCGCTGGTTAACTTCGATGAGAAGAGCCTTCTACAAATTCTTAAAGCGATTTCTCTCCTTGCCCTCTTATTCTATTTTTAAAGGGAGGATTTCACGGGATACGGCAGCTTCCATGCCGAAAAGGAGATCCATAAAAATTCTTGGGATTCACGGGTTTGCTCTCCTTCCTGGCCAACCATATATATATGTATAGGTATATTGTATATATGTATATATATATATTCTTGCCCAATATTTTCTATGTGTCATCTAGTGAATTATGCAAGTAGCTACGTAAGATCTAACCATAGATAAGGATAGTATCTGACTCTTGAGATTTCATATATATCCAAGAAACAACTTCATCGGTATGCGTCACTGTATGTGTGTGGATCCTCTCTCTATTCGTCTATCTATCTTCTTCTCTCTTTTACTTCTTTCACGCTCACTTATAGCAAACCTTCGAAAATGTACACCTCGATATATAGATATAGGGTATATAGCATATATATACTTTATCATAAAAATACTGCGTTAGTATTTTAGACTCGAATTAATTTGAAAAATAAAAAACAAGAAAAATATTCCATCATTTTTTTACAAATTATTTTTATCTCTAAATGTACATTTTAAATAATAATTTTGTACTCCATCAATTTTAAATTAACACTGGTTTATAATTAATATTTATTTTTGTATTATCATCGATTGCATTTTTATTTATTATTTATCATTTGTTTTACTACATACGTATTGTATGTTACGATTGAATTATTCGTTTAAATTTGTATTTTTTATAATATGAAAATAATATTATTGGATTTTCTTATACATTAGTCGAAATTTAATTATTTAACGATACTAATTTTAATGTGTTCATATAAAATGTAATATATAATATTCTATAATTATTATTTGGAAATAATTTAAAATAACATTACATTTATCGAATGGAAAAATAATTCTTTCTCTTTTTATTATAATATTTCTTTGAAAATAAAATTATCTTCGTATTGTTTGAATTTAATCATCGAATTAAATAAAAAACGAAATATTTGAAAGAGAGAAAGATAAGCATAGAAAACGTATTAATATTTTAAATAATAATAATAATAATAATAATAATAATAATAATAATAATAATAATAATAATAACATACATATACAATATAATAAATGATTTTGAAAGGATCGTTCAATACTTTAAAAATTTGATATTTAAACCCATCGAAGATTATTAACTATGAATATCGACGAGAACTTTGAGCGGTTAGCTTTACTCGTTTGTAAAGTTCATACGAGTAAGGATGGCGTGTTATAAGATTTGCAAGGCGCTATCCTATTACGCGTGTTTCTTGATGTTAATACGGTTTAACGGCGGTACGTTGTCAGGTTAAAAGTAAATCTGCTTCACGTCGCCTAGCTACACATTCAAGGTATTTCCTATGTACATGTAAATTATAATGCATAGCAAAATTTATGGTAGTTTGAAAGTCAATTTTGATGTTAATTTACTCACAATATAAAAATATATATATATACATTATAACATTATTACATTATATTATATTATTATATTATTATATTATTATATATTTTATATATATTATATAATTTTATATTTATACTTTAATGTATTATATAATTAAATATATTGTGTAATTTAATATATTATATAATTAAATATATTCTATAAATATATATTATATAACATATTTAAAAAAATTAATTGTATCTACAAAAAGATTCGAAAATATAAAATATAAAATATAATATATAAGATATAATATATACATTATTAAATATAAATTATTTAATATATATAAATATTATTATAATTATATATTATTAAATTGTAACATAATTTTAATTAAATACACTTGTAATTTTGTAATTATCAATAATGTGGCATAATGTTTCATACATTTATCAAATTCATATATGACGATGAAATTAATAATACAAATTATTCCCAGACAATATTAATTTTCTAAAAGTTTAATATTGTATACCTGTATTCTAACTAGTAGTAGTATTAGTTGATTCCTTTTGTTTCTCTTATCGGATTTAGGGCTTTAAAACAGTTTCGAATTAGCCTCCTACCCTTACCGTCACGTTCACTTCGCTTTGCATTTGAAATCGTCCAGGGAATCGTCCAGTTAAAGCAAAGCAAAGTCGACTACTAAAGGTAGTTTCCCTACGATAGGAGCATATAAGTGCTATTTCGAAATTTGAAAGTTTATATCCCCCTCTGAATGAAAGTTTATAAACAATGCCATTAATAACGTATGTTTTACTTATTTATGTTTTCAGGTGTTTATTGCAAATCGTGTAGATGCAATGCGGTAATCGCGTTATATCTTTGAAATAAAAAAAATAAAATAAACAAAAATTCATGAAATAAAATTAGTATTGTTAGAAGTATATAAAAAGTTCGTAATAATTTTTTATTGGTCAAATAAAGAAACTTTTTCATAGTTTTTTTTATCACCGTATGCATTTTTCAACTAAGATAAAAGGTAAATAAATTTTTATAATAATTAATTATACAATAAATTTGTACATGATTTTCTAATCATCTTGGTTTCTCTCATTTTCTCTCTTTTCACAAGAATAAACAGTATTCATGTTTGTACAAAAGTAATGGTAAAATTAATTATAAAGTCAGTGTGTTTGTACGAAATAATAAAGTAAAATTTAATCGCTTAGTAAAATCAATGCCGTGGTCGTGATAAGAAACTCACACACACAAGTTTTTTTTATTTTCGCAATCGTAACGTACGGTGTGATTGCTTTATCCTTTAAAATAATATTAAAATCGAGAATTAGAGAGAACCACGTTCATATATTAATTTCAATTTCATCAAGTTACGTGAACAATTTTTTGAAAATTCATTTATTAAATTGATTGAATTAAATTGAACAAAAAAATAAGTAATAGTGTTAGAGTTTGTTCATTTAAAGTTATATTAAATATTTTATTCGATTTTTATATTGAAATTACACACACTTTTAAATATGGTTAACAACTGTAAAGATCATTAGCGTTAACATCGTTTAGTAGAATAAAATAAATCAAATAAATAATAATATAATATATATTAATATTATTAATTATAATTTAATTTTAATTATAATATTATATATATATTTTTTTATAATATTATTTTATATTTATTTATTATTATAATATTTATTTATTATGCTATAATATAATATTATAATTTTTATAATATTATTATTTATATATATATAAATAAAAAAAATAGAGATATATATGTATATATATATAATATATAAATAAGTCAAATATATAACATATATATAGTGATTACAAAGAAAGATGTTGAGAATTAAAATCAAAGATAACTTTTTAAAAATTAGCTTTTTTTAATTTAAATAATTACCATAATAATAATAAGTTTATTTAAGCGTAACTTTAAGTGTACTTAAATTTGGGATATCTGAGACAAAATCATTTTCAAGAGCGTAACGAAATGAATATGGAACGACACGTCGTCGTTGTCGTTGCAACAAGATGGCCACTCACGCAATCGAGGTTTATTTAAATAAATGGAAATAAGAAATACATAAAGTAATAGTAGTAGTAGTATGTTAAAGCAATGGTGTGAGATGAGAGAGAGAGAGAGAGAGAGAGAAAGAGAGAGAGAGAAAGTGAGCTTAAGAGGACACAATCGTCGGTCACTCGAATCTCCGTAGTTTCGAGATGCAAAGATAACAATTTGCGAATGGAATGGTGCAGAGTCTCGGGAGGGTTGTTCCGGAGTGCATTGGAGGGAAAATCGATCCTTTATGGAGTCTCGAAAGCGAAGTGCACTTCTACAAAATTTCACCAGGACACGGAGAAGATGATCATGCCCCCCCCCTCCAACTAATTTTATACGGTATAAGGTGTTCCTAAGTTTTCTTCAATTTCCATTTGAAATAAAATTCGAAAATTACTTTTAAAACAATTTAAAAACCATTTATTATTAATTATAAAATAATATATTCAATAATAATTATATATATACTTTTATATTATTATTTTATATTTATTTATTATGTTATAATATTATATATTATTAATTTATTATTTAAATTTATATATTATTATATATTTTATTACTTATTTATTATTTATTTATATATTATTATATAATTTATTAATATATTATATAATTATTATTGGATTATCAATTATTAAATTATATTAATTATTTAGTTTTTAATTATTATATTATTATTAAATTTATTAAATTGTAAAAATAAATGAACATTTGTATACAATGTTAGAAAATATGTTTCGTTAAAGATGTTTTATTTAAAAAATTTTACTTTTTTTTTTTTTTTTGGAAAGATTATATAAAATTTTTTAAGATTCCCTCGATAACGTCCAACGAAATATAGGACAAGACTTTATACAAGTGGAATGACAAATCAAAGGAATCAATTTCCCGTTGATCCAGGCATAGAGACTCACAAATGAATACAGTCGCGTCTCGAAGGATTCACTTTGGTACTCTCAGCAAAGAGGAAATCGATCTTTCGTAGAATTTAGAGAATCTAGAGAGGACCCTAAGGGTCACGGAAGGTTACCACCTACCTATCTAATAGTACTTAACAATGGTTAACTAATAGTATTGAAATATCAGTTGGTAAGATAATAATCTTTAATGTATATTATACCGAATTAAACCGAATGGTGATTTTAAATTTAATTGATTTATAACTGATTATACATTAATCGATATCGATACGTTCGATTCGATAATAAAAGAAAAATTCTTTTTAAAAATTAATTACATTTTTTACATAAAAAATATAAAAAACTTTTATAAATGATGAAATACTGAAAAATATAAAAAAAAAAAATACTTACAAAACAATGTTGATATTTGATTTGTTAACTTCATAAATTTCGGCCTGGTAACAGCATCGTGTTCAAAACATTCACCTGAAAACATATAAAATAAAAAACATAAAAATTATTGTTAATAAATCGAAAGAAATGTATATTCAAGTTAAAACACACGAATTATGAGATCAACGTACCGTTCTCTTCGAAATCTATCGTATAAACTGTCAGATACTCCTTTATGAAAGTCAATTAAAATTTCTTTTATTTATTTTTATTTATTAACTACCGAAATGTATATGAGTTTATATGATTTCCCCCAAAACAGTAATAAATCACGGATTTTTATTCAATTAAATAATCTGATATGTCTCTGTGTGTGTGTATGTGCGTAGGTATGTATGAACATTTATTAAAATGTTCGTACATAAAATATGTAGGAATGAGGTAAAATAATGTATGATACACATGATACACGAACACATCTTGTCGGTAACCGAATAGTGTGACGACTTAGAAAGGAAGGGGTGAGTAGAGGTCAAATTTACGAAAAGAACTGTTATCGATTGAATGTTTTGTTTTTATGTATATACATACCTTATTACCTCGACTGTCAACTATATTCTAATGTAGCGTTGTTTTTATTCCCGTATAATCTCATCGTCGAACCCGAAAGTACGTAATTGACCTTCGTGTATTATCGGTGTACTTCGTAATAGTTTTCCTAACTAAATGTTAGTCTTATTCGAACGTCGGGACGAGTAACAACGCGTTATAATAAAAGTGTCAAATTTATTTCGCGTATACGCGTGCACGCGCTTGTGTAAATGTGTTTTACAAGTAACGTGCATATGTGAGCGAGTGTATGTGCTTATCGGCGAGTGATATACATGTGCATATGTGGATACGTCGAAACTTTAACCACTTCAGGGAGGATTTTTTAATGGTGAGATAAAAATGACTTAATGTTTTTTTCTTTTTCTCTAACTGTACATCGAAA
The DNA here is from genome assembly GCF_001465965.1 of Polistes dominula. Next base: position 5,632,357 of record NW_015148971.1, on the reverse strand, counting down.
CTAACCATTACTAGTGCAGCTAAACCAAAAAATGTTTACTTCTCTGATTGAATTATCAAATTTTTGTTCTATTTATTATCAACATTAACTATAATTATAGAAAACTAAATGTTCACATATGTGGCTAGGAGTGTGAAGAGATTAAAACGAAGTTTTTGGATTTACAACGGTGTCGTAAAAGTAAGCATTGTAGAAACGATATAGAAAACTATTTTTTATATAATTGGAATCAAATTTAAATCTCGTATACCTTGATTAGTCGTTTTTTGTAAAGTCATATATTACTTACAATTAGTTGGAAGTATGTAATTGTGATACATCCGTCATATTTGAACAGGCCAGTGTAGTTATTTCATGATTTAGCGAATAATTTCACGAATTAATGATCTTATAAAGTAATGTTCTAGCACATACACACTCTTGTCAAAATTTGATTGATATCAAATGCAATACTACGAAAGTATAAGCACGTATACACGTATCACGTATCGCGTATCTAAAAATAACGTCGCAATTCGTGTAGTACTTTCAACATAATTGAAGAATGTTAGTGGTATTAAAAGTTATACAAAGGCAATGGTATAAGAAATATTTTTTTTACTCGTTATGCATAAAAATGTGTAATTATTATAAATATAATTATAATACATATATATAACATATTATATATAATTATAATTATATATTAACATATATAATATATATATTATAAGTTTATTTTATATATAATATGTGTCAATCAATCAAAAAAATCAAATTAATAATTTTTATTTAACTTTAAAGTTAAAAGAAAATTGGAACGATCGACGTGTCGGATTAAAGAAGAAAAATGTTATACAATTGGGTAGTTTGCGAGCATTCATATGTCAAAGAATGTCGTCGAATCAAGAACGATCTTTCATGTTGCCATGGGAAAGGAACCCCCTCTCTCTCTCTTCCTACTTTTGTGAAGGTAACGAGTAAAAAAGAAAGAAAAAGATAGACAAAGAATAAGAGAATGAGAGAGAATGATAGAGAAAGAGGAAACGAGTAGGTTGGAGTTTGCTAAACAGTCGGGAAACTTTCGACGACAGGAAATTTGATGAGGGTCCAGCCGAAACAAAAGAAATACGTATATGTACACAGAAGCAGCAGCAGTCGTCTTGAAACGATAAAAGCCCTTGTGACCCTTTTCGATCAGTTCAACCTCGGAGAAAATGTGCTCGTTTATTTCGTAGGACCACCCTTTGTGAATTTTTCCTCATTCTCTCTCTTTCTGTCATTTAGATGATTCTTTACTGATCTTTTTCTTTTTCTTTTTTCTTATTTCCTTTTCTTTTTTTGGGTCTACGTGTCAAGCAGTTTATCTGACAATAATAACAACAAACGAACAAAAGGAAGGAACGAAAAAAAGAAAATTAGTAGACAAATATTCTCTATGTGTATATATATATATATATATGTATGTATATCGTGTATTTAATTTTATTGTATATAATTATATTTTATTTATGTATTTAATTTTATCTATAATTAAATTATATTATATTAAATAATATTATATTATATTTTTGTAACTTTTTATATTATATTGTATTTTTTTTAATTTTATATATTATATTATATATTTTTTATAATTTTATATATTGTATTATTTATATAACTATATATATTATATATAATTTTTATCTATATTTTATTTCAATCTAATAGAATATAAATAAATTATTAAATGTATATTATTATAGTTAAATAATTTAGATAATAGAATATAATTTGAATAAAAGTGCAAATAAGTAGAAAATTAAATTTTTGACATTTTTCTTAATTAAATTAAAATTATAAATTTGCAATTTTAATATCTTATAATATTTAAATCTTTTATATTTGTATTATTTTAAATTATAATGTATAATATATAATATATACACATATATTGTGTGTGTGTGCGTGTGTGTTATATAAGAAAATGAGAAAAATGAAAGTAGATGAGAAGAAGATGAAAAGAAAGAAAAAAAGAAGGAAGAATGAAAACAAAAAGCTAGTAGAGAGTTTCACGATTTCGATTCGTTGATTCTTTTTTTCGTTCAATTCAAATGTCGCTTCGTTGAATGCTAAGTTTTCTAGAACGCGAACTTATCCTTAAGAATCTGTATATCGGGAAGTGGAGCGAATCGAAGTTTACTTCGAAATAAACGATTTCGAGAAGGAAAATAAAAGGAAGGAAGGAAGGAAGGAAGGAAGAAAGGAAGTAAGTAAGTAAGGAAGGATGGAAGAAAAATTCTTTTCCTTTTATTTTTTTTTGCTGTTTTTTTTTTCTGCAATTTTCTTTTCACGCTTACTGATATCAATCTTTATCGGGGGCTGCTTACGTCACGTTGGAAAAAAGTTAACAACACGTTTCCTACATTAAAACTATTTATCCGTACACCTTCCATGTGTTAATGGGATTTTCAAAATTTTCCTTAACTTTTTTTTTTTTTGCGCGACTTCAACCCTTAGAGTGCTATAGACGCATACATGCGTTTGGTAAAAGTTACCAGAGTATCTATCGATGCATATATATGTGAGAGTGAGAGAAAGACGAAGAGTGAGAGTGTATGGTGTGCGTGAAAACAATTGATGAATGTAAAAGATGTGTAAGAGTATGCAGCGATATCGGTATAAGTGTGAGTGCACGCAGCGATATCGGTATAAGTGTGAGTGCACGCAGCGATATCGGTATAAGTGTGAGTGCGCGCAGCGATATGGGTATAAGTGTGAGTGCATGCAGCGATCGGTATAAGTGTGAGTGCGCGCAGCGATATGGGTATAAGTGTGAGTGCATGCAGCAGTATGAATATGAGTGTGTCCAGTAAGAAAGAAAAGCGGGCGTGCACCCCGAAGTCTCTCGAATATTCCCGAACCGGAAATCAGGAAAAGGTCTTTTGTTTAATCGGTCGGGAATAGTCTGGAGATTTTGAGAATGATTGACGGAAGTGATTGGGACCATTGGTGGGGTGAATGTGTATATAAGCGCGGCGAAGAATGCGGTCTTCGCCTTCTTGATTCGGTGCGACTATTTGTGAGTGAAARAGTGTAATACGAGTGTACTTAAGATTTCTAACTATTGTTACTTACTTTTCTTATCTTTTCTATCTCTTTAAACCTTAATAATTAAACATTTGTTCTATTATAATAAATACTTATATTTTAAATTTAAATAAATCTTACATATATGTTTGTTAATATTCATGTAAAATAATGTAATGTTTATATTAATTAATTTAATTATATTAACAGAGAGAAAAACTTAATATTTTTATTAAGTTATTATTATTATTATACTATATAATTATTATTTTATTAATAAATTATTATTTTATTTTATTAAATTTTTAATTATTTATATTTAATAAAAATAATTTATTATTAGAATCTATGTATTAATAAATTATTTCGTTCCTAAAAAACATTTTTGTTAAAAGTATTCAGCACTCAAAGGGTTAATCAACCTGGCCAAAAAAAAAGATCATAACATCAACAATTTTCATTTTTACCATTATACCGAGTTAAATCAATTAATTTGTTAATAAAAAAAATATATATACTTTATACTAAAAAGGACTATGGTCTAGACTCATATTTGCAGTATTATGATCTACACTTTCTGTGGGACATGTTGCATCATGTAAAGCGTACTTGAAGAACCTACGTTTGCCTTTGCATTTCCTTTTTCTTCTGTTTAATGTCACCTTCGTTATACGTGCTAGATTTGCGTATGCAAAGTACTCTTCGTCTATCTTTCTGCTTGCCTGCTTTCCTCTCTCTCTCTCTCTCTCTCTCTCTTTCTATTTACCTCTTCTCATCTTACTCACGAGAAGAACCATCAAATTCATGATGACGTTTACCATAAGTATCAGCTCTTCTAAATTAATGTCTTCTTATTAATTGATTATAATAAGCTTTTTAAGTATACTAACAATCAAGCTTCTCTTTCTTCCTCTCTCTTTCTTTCTTTCTAAGTAAAATTTTTTTTATCTCTTAAGATAAAAAAAAAGAATGAAAAAAAAAACTTCATAAACGTAAACGTACAAATTTAAGGTACTTTCGTGGTAATGACAAGAGTCCTAAACTTGAGCGTTAACAGGTTGGTATATTGTTTCAACGAGCGGGTGGGCTCTCTTCATCGGACGTTTTTTCTTTTTTTTTCTAGCGGGTAAAACTTTTATCGAGTTAATTAAAAGCTTTACTAGAAGTTATCGCTCTTCTCTACGGTCCAACTTGTTCCGGACGTTTTAACGTATGTCCCTTTATGACTGTCCACGGTCTACGGCATGAAAACGAGTCGTTGAAAATGTTATAAAATATATTCTACGTCAGACGTAAAGATTCTAATTTTATTTAAATGTAAATGTACATATACATATATACATATCTTCTTTATATAAAAAAAATTCTGTTGGTTCCCAATGAAGTTTGAAATTACTGAACCGATCTTAATGAAATTTTGTTTATTTTGCATGATTTTTTTCAATTTAGTAGATAGGATAGGTTTTATTGCAATTATTATTATTTTTTTATTGCTAATATAAAGATTTTTTCTAAATTTAATTAAATTAATCTTTTAATTGATTTTAATTTTATTTAGAGGTTATCTAGGTCTTTAGGTAGTTTCAAGTTTTCAACAGATGGTGCTGTACCACAATTTAAGTATTTGGATATATTCACGTGGTAGGTTTTTTTTCAGAGCTACATATGACATAACTAACCTTACTTTTTATATTTTTTTGTGTACTATTATTTTATGTATTCTATGGTAATTATGGTATTATTTTCTGTGTTGTTATTTATATATTACATAGTATATAAATTACAAAAATTTGATGTTGTTTTATGCCTAATTTTAATTCTCAGAAATTAGTGAATATTAATTTGACTGTAACAAATAGTTTAGAATTATATTAAATCATATATATATATATATATATGTAAATAGATAAGAAAAATTCACCCCCAAAAAAGGCTATATATAGAAAACGTTTTTCCAGATTGCAAGAAGAGAACAAGGTTTGCATCGAGTTAACTTCGAGTTAGTTTGTTGATAATTGCGAGTGTTGGCTCAAGAGAAGTTGGATACTTGAAATGGATGGTCGATACTCGTGGATATCCTCGTAGAGGAGAGGAGTTTCTGCTTTCCAGGTAAGAGGCTTGTTTGCGGCAAGAACGTGCTGTGAACGTTGCTGCAGAGCTTACTACCGGAAGTCAAGCTTCAGGAATAATAAGACGTCTCTTTTCCTTTTAACTTTAACTTTTTCTTTAGTTTTCTTACATTCTTACCTTCATTTTAAAATTCTTTTACGAAGAATCTCCGTTTAAAAACTCTTTCTTTTATTAAAGCTTTTTACCTACCTTTAAAATTTGATCTATGATCAAATGGATAATGATGGATTTCTTTTATCTTTTAATGGAAATTGTCATTTTTTTTCTTTTATACCATTCCATTCCATTTGGACGAATGAAAATGTAACAATCGAATTCGTTAATCATTATAATTTTCTTTGTGAGATATATAAAGTGGTACTAAAGCTACCCGAAACACGTTATCCAATTGAGAGGGGTAACAAAGTCGAGTATTATATGCATATTCAAAGTGAATATTCATTGGCTGTGGCGGGCGTGGTGCTTGCTACTTGAGACGATACTATAAACACTTTATTAGTCTATATATATATATTTTATATCTTACAGAGTTTACAGTTGTACTTTATTTAGTTGAAAATTTAATTTTCCAATTAGGGATGATTTCAATTGAAATTGTTATTTTCTTTTGGTTAATAATTCGAATCAGTTTAGAGCCGTTCGATGTAAAAGTTTATAATTAATTCACATAATCATTATGAGGTAGAGAAGATCGTTGTACTCCTCTAGTTTACCGATGTAATCTTGGTTGAACATCAAAAGCAGATAGAAGAGGGGTAGCTAATGATTCACGTAAATGCCAGCTAGGTTTTCCGGTGAAATATCTATAGTATTATTGTTAGAATCGTCTTGTAAGGATCAAAGAGGCAAGTCTTGCACTTAGAGACGATCATACGATCGTAATAATTATGTGAAATATTCATCGACTTTAGAAATTAATTATGAAAACGTGTCGAATTGATTTTTACCTAGGGTAACAAGCAAAAATAATTCGATTTTTCAAAATTTTGTTCGTTTTAAAAATCATTTCTTGAATTGTTTCTTAATTGTTTATAATTGGATCATTTTTTTTTGTATCTATAAAATATGTTAATAGTAAGTATATCTTTATATTACTAATATAGATTGAAAAAATAATTTTTACACGAAAAGAATGTAATATAAACATATGTGTATATATAAATTTGGTATTTTTTAAAATTACTTTAAATAACAAAATTATTGTTTTGGTTTCTATAAAATATATTTATATCTTTATATTTCAAAAATTGACAAATAATTTTTATACGAAAAAAATGCAATATAAAGATACTTGTAAGTTTGATATTTTAAAATTACATAATGTTACATTATAAAAGATTAATCAATCAATTAGAAATTGTTAAAAATAAATCGTATAAAAATTAACTTCAATTAAAAATCCAAGATATTGATCTGATGAAGAGATAGTAGGAAAGGTTTTGCATTAATTAGTCAATTACGATCAGAAAGTACAATGACTTATTTTTTAGTAGTACATTTACAAACGAGATAAAACGAAAGGAGTTAAGATAAATGATTTATATTTTATTTTTTTTTCTTCTTTTATTACGAGAGAAGAAATTAAATCTTCATTAAGGATTTTTACGGTTAACGGGTTAAGCATTTGAAAAATGTGTTTTTGAAAAAAGAATAAAAGTCAAAGTAAAAGTAGTTATACAATATAATCCTTTTGTTCTTCCTTTAAAAAAAAAAAAAAAATGAAAAAAATGTGATGACGTTAGAATAAAATATATTCTTCTTTATTCCATTTTTACAGAAATATTACAAATCTTTTACAACCTTTCTTTTCTTTCTTTTCTTTCTTTCTCGAAACGCGTCTTTAAATTACGATCGAATTATCGATTATTGAAAAAAAAAAGAGAAATAAAACTCGAATAATTTATTCATCGTCATTTTAAAAGATTCTCTTTTAACAACGTTAAAACGATAAAAGTTTATAAAGAAAAATTGTCTCACGAAAAATATTCTTCTCTCAACTTCATTCGCACTACTTCATTCGTTTATGACAATTTTTATCCTTTTATATTTTTTTTAACATTTTCACGAATATTTCCGGCTCGTAAACTCAAAATCAGTGTGTACGCATCCAGAAACGATTTATTCGTTGATATTGGTGCGACGAAGACAGAGAAATAAAAAGAAAAGAAAAGAAAATGACAGGAAGTATGCGAGTAGGGTGATGCAATCTCAAACTAAAAAAAATAAAAAATAAAAAAATCTTTTATAAAACTAAAACAATGCTCCCAAGAAGCTGCAAAGGATTTTATCGGTTGGTTCGTCGTTAAGATTACAGTTTTTTTTTCTTTTTTTAATTCTTTTTCTCTCTCTCTTTCTTTCTTTCTTGTTTTTTTTCTTCCCCTATTATTCTCTCTCATCATTCTACTTTTCTCTTTCCATCCCCATTTTTGTTGTCTCACTTTTTTTAACGTTTCTTTCTCATTTTCTTTCATTCTTTAATCCTCTTTAACGTCAAAAGGAAAAAAAGGGGTGAGAGATAGGGACGAAAAGGGTAGGAGGGAGGGGTTCGGGGGCGGAGGTGGGGCTGGGGGATGACCGGTTAGTTGCGAGCACCTCAACGTGGAAACTCTTTTTATTGATGGCGATAAACATTTTTATAGACCCCATGAGAATTACTAGTTTTTACGGTACACCCCCTCGTCTTCCTCCACCCATCCTTCCTTCTTCCTTCACTCGTCCGCAATCTTCCTCCATCTTTTGCCTTTTCTTCGCCGGCGGGGCCTTTATGACCTTTCGCTCTTTACGAAATTTCTTTTCCCTTCTCGTTTCCCTTTTTTCTACAACGTTTTTTCTACAACGATCTTTTTCACTACCACCACTTAACTTTTCCCTAACGATCTGAACACCTATACTTATATGAACTATATATAAAATGTTTCATTTAATATATATATATNTATTATTACAATTTTGTTTTAGGTTGTTTTTTTATTATGGAACAAAAATTATTATACAACGTATAATATTTTATATATTATAGTATATATACATACAATAATTATTTATATCATATAATATATAATAATGCAAATAAAAAATAATTATATATAATTATATAAATCAAATATAATATATATGTATATATAAAATTACATTTAAAATAATATAAATTTAAGGTTAGGATGTTTTTTATAATACGTTTTATTATTACAATTTTGTTTTAGGTTGTTTTTTTATTATGGAACAAAAATTATTATACAACGTATAATATTTTATATATTATAGTATATATACATAGTTTATCTCTATATATATATAACTATACTATAATAGTATTAAAGTATACTAATACTATAATAGTATAGTATAGTATACTATTATTAATTAGTATTATTTTATATTTTGTAATTTATATTATTTTATATTTTATATTAATATTATTAATTAATACAATTATAATACTATATAATATTATATATAGTATACTATACTATATTATACTATTGTAGTATTATATTTTATTTTAGTAAACTTAGTATTTTTTCTATTTTATATATATAGTATATGTAGCTATATTGTATTTATATTTTATATATTTTATATATAATAGTAGATATATATATATATATTTTTTTTTTATTTAGAATTACCCTCTTTTCGTTTGTACTACCATTTACCGATCACCCTGTATATCTACTATAACTGTATATATATTTATAGTATATATATAGATATAGTAGTATACTATAACTATATACATAGTTAATATAGCATAGCATAGTATAGTTATACTATAGTGTAGTTACAGTATAGTTATTTTTATAGTTCTAGTTATAATATAGTTAGTGTATATATATATATATATATACACTAACTATATATATATATATATATATATACACATATATATATATATATATATATAACTATAAATAGTTACATAACAATTAATAAGTTAAATAATATCAATAAATATTATTTGAAAATGAATTAATTAAAATTGCTTATCACGTATCACAGATAAGAGAACTACGTTGCAGTATTATAGACATTCTTAACGTACAGTTTCCCGTTAAACTATCTTAATTATCTTTAATAAGTTAACTTTAAACGCAACTAAAATTGCATTCTATCGAGAATACCAATCATGTGTACTAATTTTCATTGAAACGTTTCCGACATAGAACTAGTAGTAGTATATTTGAGAAAGGTGATGGCATGGGTGACTAGGCAGAACGTTGGTGGTGGTGGTGGTGGTTGTTAAACATCGTGGATCACGAAAGTTCTAGAGACTCGGAGATCTTCCCTACCCCTACCCCCTTTTACCCCCTTTCTCTCTTGATTTCTCTCTTCCTCTTGCTCTTTCGTTTCAAAGATGAGAATCAAGAAGGAGTAAGATAGAACGTAGGTATCCTATTCACAGTAGCTTCTCTATCGAGTGTCTGCTGTGCACCAACTATAACCAAGAAACTTATCCCTTTCGTACTAATGAGCCGACGATATTATTACAGACCCGCGGGGTGCACAACGTTTGGGGTCTTTCTCTTGCTTGTACGACACGTCGTATCGGCACCGTTATTTCCTATTTCATGTATATATATGTGTGTATACTTATGCAATGCATAGTAGATTGCAAATGAGAATCACGTAGTATACATATATACAATAGAATGGTGTCAGTATCATCCAAATTGAAACAATTCAAACCCATAGGTATGTGTTCGTATGTGTCTTTACGAAATGCACTCCTTTCAGGTCAACGATGCTTTTCTACGCTTGTGTGTTTGTGTGTGTGGCCTTAATTGGATATACACGTTAAATGACTCGATTTTAACTGAGTGAGAGAAAAGTATAATATTTCACGTGCATATTTTATATTATTATAATAATAGATAAATATGTTTAGAGATCTTAGAAATGGTTGTTTTATCGACTTGTGCTTACTGAAAGTCATCACTGTGTAGGAACGATAAAAATAATTATATTAGAATGTAAAAAATGATAAAATTAGAATGTTATTATCTTAAATTCTATTAATTAGGTGTATTATTATCGTTACACATATGCGCAATGCTCGGAACGTCATATAAACAACATTGAATAAATGCAGTTTCATAAATGACAACCTGAAGGTGAATCTCGAAGAGGACGGTACTCCTGACATATATTTCGTGCTTTTAAACATTAATACACATTTATTTTGTTTAATTAACAATTATTTTAATACTCTAAGATACCTTATTTATATTTCAGCAAAATGTTATCCACGTAGTCATCACTGCGTATGAGCAATAAAATAATTACATTAGAATGCAAAAATTGTTAAAATCAGATCGTTACAATCTTAAATTCTCTTTATTAGAAATACTATTACCGTTGAACACACGCGCAATGTTCGGAATGTCATATAAACAACATTGAATAAATGCAGTTTCATTGATGACCTCTTGTCAGTCTGAAGGTGAATTTCAAGGAAGACGGTACTCCGAACATATATTCAGTGCTTTTAAATTAAAATACATATATTTTTCGATTAATTAACAATTATTTAAAGCATACCTAATACTGCAATGACATTCTATTTGTTTTTAACGTTTCTGTTCAATTATAATTTCAAATTGAAAATTTGTTACTAATAAAATATCATCAAATCGAAATTTTTATAATATTTGAAGTATATTAATAATTATGTAATATTTAACAAATGTATTAACATTAACGTGTATAGATATTATTATAATATTTAATTTTTCTTCCATGTGATAAAACAATAAAACTGCCTTCGATGGAATATTTTATTTTTTTTTATTTTATTCTTGAAATTATTTTGAGAACGTAAGGGATAGAGAAGGATAGATCGTGGATGAGGGAAAAAGGGATAGATGGAAAATTCAGAAAATTCAGAAAATTCAGAAAATACTTGTATTCTCTTGTCTCACGTATCCTTATAGTTTCCTTTCTTCTTTTTTTTATTTTTTATTATTTTTCTTTTTTTACTTGCATCCTACATCGACAATACGATCCTCCTCGTCGATACTTCTTTCGATATAATACGAAAGAAAGACAAAATAGAAGATGAAAATAGAGGGAAATAGATAGACAGATAAAAAGAGAGAAAGAGAGAGAGAAAGAGAAGTGTGCTATGAGAGAGAATTCAACGAGTGTTGGGCACACATGTTTCAATTTCGTTCTTCGTGTTGAGCTTCAGAGATGTTCCAGGTAAATTCAATATATTTCGAGAGACATACGTGTACACGCGATTCGTGCTAGTACGAGCATAAAAACCTGAAATTTTGCAGATACCAATCGTACGAGCTATTATTTTCTCGTGTTAATTGTTTAACATTAATATTGATCTTTTATTTAACACACACACATGCCTAAAGAAATTTACAAAACAATCTAATATCTTATTTTATTAGAATTATTTTAGATTATAATGATAAATCAATAATTATTTAATTGCATTATTATAAAATAGTTTTAAACGTTTTCTTCCATGATTTATTGTGATTGATTTATTTAGATAATCTAACTTTATTGTTAATTAAATAAAAAAATAACAACTATAATAATATTTTATATATTTATTTATTTGATATAATTATATATTTCAGGAAGAATAAATTCTTTTTCTCATTTTTTATTTTTTAAATTTAAATGCTCGTTATAATAAATTTCTATTTTATCCTAGGTCCAATATCTTTTTTTTATAAACATTTTTACCATATCTCCTCATATATATCTCGTTATGCAATAGTTTTGAAAGCACCATTCACGTTGGAAGGAGTAGGAGGTGGAGATGAGGGTTGGGGTTGGGATAAAAGGGATAACATGTCTTTGCTGTTGATGCGTTTGGCGTTAAATGCAAAATACATTTTCATCTGTAGCAATAAGTTAACTATAAAATGATGATGAAATTATTGTATCAATTTGAAAAGAGGCATCTGCGTAGAGTAGTAGTAAGAGGAGGAGGAGGAGGAGGAGAAGTATCTGCATCTGCATGAAACGTGGCCATGTCATATCCGATGAACGTGACGTTTTGTTCGCGTCGTCCGTTTAACCGGATGCTTTCGAGTGGGGTACACCAGCGAAAAAAAAAAGAAGAGAGAAGAAAATAAAATTAAATAGAATAAAAAAAAGAACTGAAATAAAAACAAAAAAAACCAACAGAAAGGAGAAAGAGAGAGAGAGAGAGAGAGAGAGAGAGAGACAGAGATAGAAAGTAATATATATAGAAAAAGAGAATGAAATAAATGAAAATAAAACGAGAAGCCTGGTTGTACAAGAGGTGGTTGCGAAGAGGAGGGAAGGGGTGTAGGTAGAAGGGAATTTTCGTGAAAATTTTGTATCGCGTTTGAGCCGTTGGTTGGTGGTCCGACACATGCATGCTGCTTCCTGTCTAGGAAAGGGTGTTTCGTGTTGTAGAGATGCGAGAAAGGCACAGGGGGGTTGTTGCTGCTGCTAACACAGCTGTGCAACCTCACACCCTTCGTTTCTCTCATATATATACACAATGTATATGTACACACACATACATATAGATATACATACACTTTCCCTATCTCTCTCTTTCTCTTCCTCACACATATGTATATATATGTACACGCACACTCTCTTTCTACTAGGTCTGGAATACCTCAAGAGCCAACTCTTATCTGATATCTCGTACATCTATGGTTGGAAAGGCTGCTCGTCGAAGCGAAATATTCGTCTTGTACGACGAGATCGTTCAAATTGAGATTCGATCGATTTGATACTCGTCCTCGTCCTCGTCCTCGTCCTCGTCCTCGTCCTCGTCGTCGTCGTAGTCGGTGATAGTAGTGATGGTACCGTACCTTCCATATCGCGGCTTCTCGAATTCTAATAAAATTTATCCTACCTTAGTACTACTACTCCTCTTCTATATCACCAGCTCGTGTACTTTTCTCGTCTTTTACTCATCTTTTATCTATTCCTATATACGTTTGTCACGGTCCTTATCTCTATCTATTTCTTTAGGTGACAAGACTGTACTAACCTTCTTCTTATTCTTATTTTTATTCTTATTCTGTTTCTTCGATAGCAGACTCCGATAATGTCAGTCCTTTTCCTTATACTGTCTGCGTCGATAATGAAATCTTATTTCGTTGAGGAACGTGCCGTATGCTGTCTCGGTTCTTCTACTGATAGATCTAAGAGAAAAGAAAATCCAATTTTTGTTTTTTTTCTTTTTTATTTTATATATTTTATTTTACTTTTTTTTTAAAGAGAACGAAAGACAAAAGACTTTTAAAAGTACTAGAGAAATGAGATTATTTACAATTTTTTTTTTATATGAACAATGACGAATATTTTTATTTATTTTTTTTATTTTAAAGGTTCGTTTTAATTTTATAAATTGTCATAATAAAATTGTTAGAATTTTTTAAAAATATTTTATTGGAAGTAAAATTAATAGGAAATTCAAAATGTGTGCACACATGTGATATCAAAAAAAGGATTCCGGTTCCTGTCTTCCTGTTCTCATTCCTGTTCTCGTGGGGAACCCCTGGGGATCCTCGGGGAATTTGTGGGGAACCCTGGGGAAACTGTGGGAAACACCTGGGGATCCCTAGAGAATTGGTGGGGAATCCCATTGGTAAAGGATTTCGGTTCCTGTCTTCCTGTCATCTCGTTCCCGTGGGGAACCCCTGGGGATCTTCGGGGAATTTGTGGGAAACCCTGGGGAAACTGTGGAAAACACCTAGGGATCCTCCGAGGAACTGGTGGGGAATCCCATTGGATCTGGAATAGTGGTAAAGGGGTAGGTGGAAGTGATAGGGGAAGGGTCATTGGTTTCATAGTTGCAATTTGTGGGGAATTGGTCAGTCAAGGGATGGGAGAAGAATTATTGAAGAGATGAGAGTGTATTGTCAGAGAAAAGGTGGGAAATATTCAGTCAAGGGGGTATGGGTACAACATTTAATAAAAGTATTTTGATAGAGGAGAACATTTCAGTTTGAAGGTTAATCTCTTAGAAGGAAGTATTCCGATCATATACTTGGTGTTTTTCTGGTTACAACAAACATTCCTTTCGATTTATTATTTCTTCCTTCACTTTTTTTTTAAATTCTTTTTTAATAATATCACATTTGTGTACACATTTCTAATGTCCTTTAATTTTTTTAGATAATTTTGAAAATCGTATGACAATTGTGAAACGGTGATAATTTTGAATTCTTTTGCACTTTCTTGTTTTTTTTTGTTCTTTTTTTATTTAATCAGACAGAGACACAAAAACCCATGGTGGGGCATAGCTAGTATATATATTAGAAATAATAAAAATAAAATTTTTAACTGGCGTCGTGGTCACGGTTTTTCATCCGTATAAACGAAACATATTTTTTCATCCCTTACTCCCCCTCCTCTACCTCCTCCTCTCTGTCTGCCACTTGCGGACGTATTTTATACACCACCTACGCGTGCGTTACTTCAATTTTTATGCATTTATTCGACGACACTTGAACGCCATACACGTTCGCACTATAAAATTATTCATTGACGCACTTTCTCTCTCTCTCTCTCTCTCTCTCTCTCTTTCCCTTCCTCGTTCCAATCGTCCAATTTTAAATGATTAACCTCAAACCAATAATCAGATAAATTCAAATCTATTTCTGATAGGAATTTCACGTTATGGATGATTAAACTCTTTTTTCTTTTTTTCTTTTTTTATTTCTTTTTTCATTAACAATTTTTGCATCGAACATTTGTACCACGAAAAAAATAAATATTCTATTTTATATTATTCTATAAATATTTTTATATACATATAAATAAACGATATATGTATGTAAATATACACTATATTATTACTTAAATTATATACTCTATTACATATTATATTATATCTATTATAATATATTTAATTATAAATATATATATGTGTATTATATATATTATATTATATATATATATAAAAAAAGTAAAGTAATATATATATAACCCTAATAGCACAAAATATTGAAAAATATTGAATTAATGTCTATTTAATAAAAACAGATTCGAAATGTCTTTTTTTAGTTTTCAATATTTTGTGCTACTAGGGAATATTACATTTTTATTTATTTATTTTGTTTTAAATTTATTTTTATTTAATTTATTTTTATTTAATTTATTTTTTTAATTATTTAATAAAATGGGAAAAGAGTAATCGAATGATTAGAGGAACAATTTTGATAAATAAAATGCCAAGAGGCACGCCTAAGTTTTGTTGGGACTTTTGTTCGTTCTCAGAAAGAGAGAAAGAGAGAGAATTGTGGTTTGCAAGGGAAAGAGATAAATAATAAAGTAGTCGTCGTCGTACGAGTGGTGAGCCAGGTATTATAGTCCGCGAAAAGGGAGACGGAATCGCGAAACATAGATTCTACTTAGACAAGAGGACTATAGTTTGTGGTTAGGAGTATAGTTTGTTGGTGGTTTCTAGTAGGTAAAAGGAGAGGGGTTTTTGTACCCTATAAGAGAGAAAGAGAGACAGAGAAAGAGAGAGAGAGAGTGAGAGAGAGAGAGAGAAAATGTTCATTCCGTAAATGTCTCTATATGTGCATACGAATGTTTGTGTAAGTTTATTTGCCTATAGCGTGTTTATGAATGTGTGTATGCTGTAGTAGTTGTATATGTTCTTCCTTCAGTATGTTGTATGTATACTTTGTATGTGTCTCTTTTTACTCGTACGTGTAATATCTCTCTTTTTGTCTTTATGTGTGACTGCTTTTATCTAACTCTTCAATTTTTTTTTGTATGTATATCTTTCTTTGTTTTGCATCGTATATGAATTTCTAACGTTTCTACGTATTTCTAATTGTTTTTCTATTTTTTTTCTATATGCACTAATATTTGGTAATTTTATTAGATAGAATATGAACTATCTTTTTCTTTTAACTATATCTATATTAATATTATATTTTCTTTATATTACTTTTCTAATATTTCTAGGTAATTATAAAAATCTTTTTTTTAATACATTTCCTATTTGTTATTATATAGTTATACTTACTTTATTGTAGATATTTATATATATTTTTTTCTTTTTATTTTATGTATATTCTATATATATATTTTATAAATATTTTCTAATCATCTTATCGCTTTTTTATATTTTTTCCTATTTGGTATATTACTACATGTATACATATATGTACGTATAGTTAATTTTATTATAAATATTTTTATATATTTCTTTACTTTTTACTTTATGTATAATACATTCTAAATATATATTTCTTTTTATCTCTCATTTTTTGTTCTTTCTCTTTCTCTTTTTTTCTCTTTATAGAGTAGAGTGTAGTCTCGGTATCTCTGGTTCGAAAGCTATAAAGGTTATCGCCATTACACTGTACGAGCGCGAACGTAGAGAGAGAGAGGATCAGAGTAGCTAGCTAGCTAGCGTCGATGTTGGTACTTCGATATAGGGACTATAGGGAATTGGTCGTTGCTCGTTGGTCTCTCTACTGGTACGCAGGACCTCCGGTCTGACGATCCTGAGTTGTATCTTCGAGAGGTACGAGCTAGTCCACAACCTGAACGCATGCATCCTTGTTTATTCGCTGTAACTGCAATACACACAATGTTTGCTTTCCTTTGAATTGCGCGATACTGAATCGCTTTAACGAATTGCTCGTCGTTTCTCGACGTATGTACACACATACATGTACTATATATATATATATATATGTTAGTTTTTCTCATATTCCAACCTTTACTATCCTTTTCATCGCACAGTTATTTTTCCTTTTTATTTTATTCCGTACAATATTAACGAATACGCCTCGCGAAGCGGTTTATTTCGAAGGCTGTGTGGTATTAGTTGGATATAGGGGTAGGAAGAACGGGGTATATCTTGTTGGTTTATTTTTTTTTTTTTAGTTTTATGTTTTCCTCCCTTGTCAAAGAACATTTTTCTTCAATTTCTCTGTTTTTTTGATATATTGATTCATAGTAAGCGAATTTTAGAGTTTACGTTTATGGATGGACGTTGATGCAACTCTACGGTACGGTTTACAAATTTTGCTGATGTTATATACTTTCTACGAGTATGTATGTATTAATTTACAATAAAAAATAAAAATAAGAGTAAAGAGAAGAAGAATTATATCTTTCTTGTTAGAAAAGTTGTAATTTAGGTGTCTGAATGTAAAAGTATGTATGAATACACTTACATTTGAGTTCCTTCTCCTCCTTTACTGTGTTAGAACATTGGACGTGTGTGTAAATGCAAATCACAGTGTCTTTATGTTCGTTAAAGATGGCGGAATGACGATTGTCAGGGTTTAAACGATTTCGAATCTGAATTCCAAGTTCTCGAGTATAGAGAGAGAGAGAGAGAGAGAGAGAGAGAGAGAGAGAGAGAGAGAGAGAGTCTTGCGGTAAACGAGATGCACTTTACCTACGATATAATGCATCCTATTTGAACTAACTGTAATTATAGAAGATATTTGCTACGTCTTGGGTAGATTTACTGTTAGCAACCCCCCTCCTTCCTGCCTCCATTGGACCTGAGATGCAATGACGTAGTTCAATTCAAGATTACTGTATTGATTAAAGACTCTAGCCATCTCTCTTAAGCTATAAGGAAGTTTTACGTAGATTTCCGTTGGTTAATAAAGTTTGGAAAGGATAATAGTACTCTTGTGCGCACTCTCACACATACATATACATACACACAGTCACAACGCCATAACAAAGTTTATTTTTATTAGACCACACTTCGAGTAGGGTATTACGTGCTGAACCGAGTGCGAACTTTTACCCCTTCCTTTCTTCCTTCCTTCCTACCTTCCTTTCTTCCTCTCCCTCACCCTTTTTCGTATTTCGAATACGTTCTCGATGAATTCACGAAAGAGTGTGAATAATTTGGACTATTTAAAGTCAACTTTAATTAATGTCTCGTTGGTTATATAGAACGTTTCGTATTTTATTACTGTAATGAATGCCTGATGAAATTCATAACGAAAAAGATTATGATTATTAAGATAATCTCGATAATTTTTATAAGATATATATTATATATATGTATATTCGATCGTAATAATGATCTAGAGCAACGTACATCCAATTGCACGATGATCGCTTAGTTACAATCACAGGAGGAATGCAAATGACGACTAAACGCGGTTTACCTGTTGGCCAAAGCAAAAGCTTTCCGCAATATGGAATATCGAATGCATTAGCTAAGCTGTCCCGAGCAGAATAATCAGGTAGGGTAGAAACCTAGCGGATGCATCAAATGCACCAAATGCACCGTGGTAACGTCACTCACAGCTCGTAGGGTTGGCCGATTCGGTCCTACGCCATCATTTCTATGTGTTCTCTAGGAACGTGCATATGTTGTAACCACACACACACACACACACACACACACACACACACACACA
>NW_015148971.1:5587688-5606406 GCF_001465965.1 Polistes dominula | reverse complement strand
TATGTAAACCTTTGCGATATATATATATATACCGATTACTTACCTGTAATTTAATTAAGAGTTAAGTTAAGAAAAATTATTTTCAAGCACGCAGAACGATTAAAAGAAACAACTTTTGCTAAGTGTTTTGTTCAATGTTTTTTTTATATTTGTTTATATTTTTTAATAATTTTTTTTTTGTTTCGTTCAAAACAACAACTATTTTTTTCCTTGTTTCAATTATAAAAGTATCATTCGTTAGTTGATCCAATCGAATAATAACAGGATTTTCGAACGAACGAATGAAAAAATAAGAGATTCTTTGGGGAAGCTGTTAAAATAAAAAAACAGTGGAATATTGACTTTCACCCTCCGTCTATTGTATTTTTTTTTTAATTATTTTTCATGCCATTTCACTGGGTTTGCTCGTTGACAAAATCGCGCAATGGCGAAGTTTATCGCACACGGTAGGTTCATGGCGGTGCATTAAGTACGGGAAATTTCCAACGAGCTTGCTGCTACAACGTATTAACAATTTAACGAAGCGGCACCTGTGACAGCTATTACAACACAATTATACAGAAAGAGAGAGAGAGAGAGAGAGACAGAGAAATAGAGAGAGGGAGAGAGAACACGCTTACGTTCTCATATTTTGAGAAATCTATTCTTAGAAAGTTTATTTAAAAAGTAACATTTATAATATTTAATATTTTATATACATATGTAGAAATATTTTATACATGTTAGAATATTATATATATATATATATATGTAAGTATATTATATACATGTAAGAAATATTTTCATATATGCATTGTAAAAGGATAATACATATAAAACAAACAAGAAACTTACTTACTTATTCGATAAGAAAATTTCTCTATATTTTGGTTAATTAGATAAAATGCAAGTATATATGTATATGAAAACTAATTTCGTCTATTATATCACGCTAACGAAGGAATGAAGAATGAGAGACACGACGGTCTAATGAATTTTCATTGGCACGCTCGTATACGCGTTGTACGCGACACCAAAAAGAAAGAAAATAAAAAACAATAAAAAACATAGAGTGTGAGAGGTCAAAGTACGGATTATTTATTTATTTTTTTTTTGAGATTAAAATTGGAAATAGTAGTTGGTATTAACTTTAACCTTGGTAAGGCAAATAAATTGGAAATACGTTCGGTAGTGATAAAATAAATAAATCCAAGCGTTAATGGGATTAGCATATCATTATCGAATGATAACAAGGTTTTCATGTATATATAGTTATATACATATTACACATTCAATGAGTTTTATGTGTGTTATTGCGAATGCGTGATATAATTTGTCGATTTTTATTTTTTTAATAAGATTATTATCAATTGGTCGTGTTTCGTCACTTGTTGAACACCCTTTTATATCTGGTCATAAGGCAATTAGATAACGCGTAGGAAAGTCTGGCTAATGTGTGTACATATATGTGCGTATGTGTATGTGTATGTATATGTGTATGTGTATGTGTGGTCGAGGAGGGTAAACGAGCGTGCAGTAGCATCATCTCCTTCTGAAAGCGCGATGCTTTCGAGGGTTGTCAACCCTCATCGTAGTTCGTCGTACGTTCGGAGATTCGTTCGGGATTCGTTCGGAATTCGTTCGGTTCTCACCGGCACTATTCGTTTTAAGGTGGAAGGGTGGCGCGCGCGTTACGAAGAGCCAGTACGCGTTTGGCCGTCGTACCGTTCGAACGTACCTTTCCGGACCTTAAAAAAGGTTTATTTATTTGTTCGGAGTAAAATATATTCGATAGAACACGAGGACTACTACTACTTCAGTTTGTTTATCTGTTTTTATCTAAATGCGTGATCTTATCTTCGTATGTGTTTAAAATTATATTATATATATATATTTATATGTTATATTATTTTTCTTTTTGCTTAAATGTAATTAGAATATTAAGTTGATTATTATATTTGTTATATTGTAATATTTGTGAAACGTGAAAAAAATCATTCGGTTCGTAGTTTTGCAAATGAATTGTGATTGAAAAGGGTGACATCGATGATCAATTTTTTGTTCACTTTTTTTCGTTTTATTAAATAAATTTGTCCTATTTTTTGCTGTTCATTTTCTCCTTGTATTTATATTTTTGGTTTAATTTTAATTTTAAAAATTTTGTAAACGTTGTTTATATATGGTGTGACTCCGATCTCGTGGAGATTAGATTTTTCTTTCTATCTTTCTCATTTTTTTTTGCTCTCTTTCTATATATGTATGCATATATATATAGACGTTGCAGAATGTTCGGACACTTTTTTAAATGGAATAAGTTTTTGTAGACTGAGTAAAGTGCTCTGAATTTTTGAGTAGATATGGAGATGTAGGGGTAGTTATGTGAACTATATAAAAGAATTTTTAAAAATATGTTATTTTGTTGTTAAGATAATAAAATATTAATAAAACATGAGCCTGTTTAATTTTCTATGCTCTAAGAGTTTCTATAACAAAAAAAAAAATAATAAAGAATATATATATTTTGTAGAGTTAATAATTGTCTCACGTGCATCCTATTAATCCTAAAAAAAGGTAATTTATAAAAATAAACAATTTACCATTAATCTAAAAATTTTCTAATAACTATAACTAGTTTTATATAATTGGTCGACTTTAATAATATTCACAAGATATATATAAAAACATAAAACATAGTAAAACGGATGTGAAAAGTGTATATATATTTACATTTTAAAAAATACACTTTTATTAAAAATCTTCATAACATTTTAATTTATATTTAGAATTATTTAAACAGTAGAAGCAAAGAAAAGAAAAAAAAAAGAAAGAATAATATTTTAAATTCTCTTTACACTTTCGTTTCTATTACAACTCATACCATTTTTCTGTATCTGCTAGAAAAATTTCAGAGCTTTTTATATTAGATATAAAAAAAAAAGAAACAAAAAGTAAATCCGATTTGAAAAAGTATCTCAACCATTATTCCGTAGAATCTTGAACATGATAAATATTTGAGATTCTTAATAATATATATATAGTAAGATTCGTATTCTTTCGTTGAATTTGATCAGATCAATGGTGTATCCGTTGAGAGGGTGGTTCACGTGAGTTTTGACTCTCTCTCTCGAAAGTTGCTGGCAGAGAGATATCTGGGCCAAACGACCGCTCATGACAGGGAAGAAATATTGCACTGGTCGGTCCGTGTCGTTGTTGCAACCGATCTTTTATCCTCGTTTCGTTTTTGTCCCATTTTCTTGCGTTCTCGCCGTTTCTCGTTTGTATTTTTCGTTTTTCCCTTTTCCCTACCCTACCCTTCCCTTTCTCTTTTTCTTCTTTTTTTTTTGTATTCTTCAAGCCGTGGCGGCTGCGGTACCGGATACGGTCTGACACTGACGCGTACGTAATGACTTCGTGGAACGTCGAACGTGGGAAACGTGTTACGTGAAAATAACAGAAGGGGGTTGAAGAAATAAGAACGAATCGTACAAAAAATCACGCACACACCAATGATCATTAACACCTATCATTATCTTTTGAACCTTAACGGACGATCGTTATGATAAATAATATCATAAGGGTGAGGGGGAGATGGTGAAGGGGATAATCCAGGAATATTTGACACCAATATTCGAGAAACCTTTTATTCCTTACGATAATCCTAGGATGAAGAGATACGAGGTGATGCTGATAGTGGTGATGGTAGTGGTGAGGGTGAGAAAATGTGGGGGTTGTAATCAAGATCGTATTGACGTTGGGTATCTAATTTCCTTGAACGATAAATTTGTGAGAATAACGACGAACTTCCTTGTCATAATCGTTCTCGATAATTTAACGTTAAATAACCCGTTCTTATTTTCAAACAAAATATACACACATATGTCAGATTAAAAGGGGTATAATCAGGGTTGAGTCAGAGTATAAGGATTCTATGTGTGTGTTTGTGTGCGTGATATATAACATAAACGTTTCTCTCGTTATGTCTTCTAGTTGAACCAACAGATTTTATACTCCTTTTACCTGTACGACAACAACAATGCAACAACATTGTCCGGTACAATAATAAATAAAAAAAAGATAGATACTTTTGCCGGATGTGAGAGAGAAAGAAAGAGAAAGAGAGAGAGTTAGATTCACCGGAAATTGTTTACGTCTTTCATCCACCGGTAAACGAGATACATTGTTATCGGTTATACTGGCAACGAATTCCACTCTCTACCCCCCCCCCTCCCCCCACCCATCCCTTGTCGATGTGTCTCGTTCGAAGAAAACTGATAAGAACGAAATAATTGATGATACGATCGAGAAATGAAAAGAAAAGGGTTTCAAGTTAAAAAAAAAACAACTTGAAAAACCAACAAGAGTACGAGTATTCTCCTCTATTTCCGTTTACGTTTTTTTATTTCTTTTAACCTTCTCTTATTGTTAGATAAGAATATAAAGAAAGAAGAGGAAGAAGAATGAGATAAGGAAAAGAGATGATAGTATAGTGATTCTTTGCAACTTAAGCCGATCACGAATCGAATCAAATCGAATCGAATCGAATCGGATCGGATCGAACGATCAAATCGTCTCGCTTCGTTGAGAAGAAACGTCCTACAGGAATTTTATTCCAGCGTGGATTAACGATCGCAACATTGGGGGGTTGGGGGTGGGTGGGATAAGGTTGTGGGTGCGGTAGAGACGAGTCTCTGCCCTTCGGGAAATCACGAATTATACATTTTTCAATTAAATACATTGAACTCACTGGCCCGCGGGGAAATACCTAGGTGACGAACATTGCTTTTGGGCCAGGTAAGAATGAATTTTTAGTTTTTATTTATTTAGAATTTTTTTTGCTCAAATTTTATTTTTAAACGTAAGTTTTCGTTTTTTATTTTTGTTTTTTTTTTTGTTTTTTAATAGTTTGGAGCTTCCTTTTTGTTTCGTCGTTGAATCACGAATTTTTTTTTATTAAATTTTGTTTTATTACGTTAATTATTCGTTAAGTTTTTCATTGAATAAAAAATTATGTATTAAATAATAATTCAAGAACAGATACATACTTATTATATTATATTCGTGGTTTATTTATAAAAATATTTATAATATAAATATATTTTTTGTTTATATAAATAAATTTATAAAATTAAATTTTTAATTAAGGTTTATAGATAAAAATTTTTATATTTTTTATTTATTAAAAATATTTTATTCATTGTTTTCTGTTTCATCATTGTATCACGAATCTTTTTTTTATCTTTAAATTAATTTAATTTCTTTTATTTGGATTTTTATTACTTTTATAAATAGTCGTTAATATAAAGTTACATTACTCTTTCATTGGATAAATAAAAAATTGGTTATTAGATAATTCTTGAAGAGTAGACATACGTGTTGGTTGTTAGTACCCCCCTCGTTTTCCAAATGATGATGGTGTACGAGTGCTGTTTGCTGATGGACACGCGTTGAAATATGTCTCTATGTGATATATATATATATATCTCTCTTTCTCTCTCTACTATTCGTAGAGAACGTGTATCGATTTTAATAAGCGAAGTAACGCAAACCGTGTACCGGTATCAGATTGTAAAGCACATTTAATACCTCGTTTTCTCCAATCGTTCGTTTTCCTCTTTTTTTTTGTAAGTTAGTTTATTTAATCGCTTGATACATTTTTACGAGACTATAACCAAACAAAAAACTTGATCCTTGTTTATTTATTTCTTTTCTTTTTTTTCAAATCATTTTTTTTTAACTGGTTTAATAATCGTAATTTTTATCGACTATATTTTTGTTTTATAATTTTATCTATTTATTATATATTATACTATATATTATATATATATACTATATACTATTTACAATACTAATAATATCTCTTTAATTATATTTCCAAACATTCCTTTTCATAATTCAAATCAATATATATATATATATATATATATATATATAATATTTGTATAGTGTTCTACACGTTATTACTTTATTTGATACATGTTTGTTTTTCTCTTTATTATTTTTTTTTTATATTCTGTAAAGAATGACATTTTACTGTACTAAGTTACAGAATCGATTCTTTCCCGATGTCACGAAGAGAGAGTAGTATCACATTTTTGTTAGGTTTTTTTTTTATTTTTTATTTCTCTTTTCGTAGTAACAGAATACTGAAATTTCCGCTGAAACCGATGAAACGTTGTATTTTAAATAATTTTTTTTTTTTTATCTTTTACTCTCTTTTGCGAACAACCTTGTAAACAACTTAACGAAATTATACATATATAGATAGAAATATATGTGTGTATGTGTACGTGTGTGTATAAAAGAAACAAAGACGAGGAAAAAAAAACTAATAGCATTTATTGTATCGTTTTTCTTGCCGTAATTCATAGTAATAAAACCTAAATTAATTATACACCCCCTCTCAGTCCCTTCTGGTGGATGGTTAGCTCGTAGAAACTTTTCACAAAGGTAAATACATTTTACACGAGAAAACGTTTCGTTCTAAAATGGAAAGCACGTTTTTTTCCAAATGTTTTTTAACGAAATGATTTTTGTTCGGTGATAAGGATGATGAAAACAGCCCTTTCGTTTTGGTCAGAAAGGGTGGTCGGATTTAGAGATACCTCGTTCAATTAACAAATAGAAATATATATATATATATATATATATATATATATATATTCATTATTTTTTTAGTTATGATTTGTTTCTATAGAAATTATGATGAAATAATTTATTAGTCGTATGTTAGAAAATATATTTTTGATATTCATACGAATTTGGAATTTTTTCCATTTTACTTGTACACCATTTTTTTTTACAAATTTAAAAAATTATTTTATTACTTCGAAATTAATAGTTGAATTCAATTAAAATAAATCGTTCTAATATTCTTTTTTTTATACACAAATAATTAATTTTTATTTTTATTACAAACTAACTGAGCACTGCTACGTATTACTGTGACGTCGTCGTATAAATAAAAGTTAGGTTATGTTCAAATATTTTCCACACTCACCGAAATCTATGGCCAACAGATGGTGCTGGACTTACCTGTATCTTTTTATTTTTTTTTAAATTAATCAATTTTTTTATAAATAAATTAATGTAATAAAAACCTAGCTGTATGTAAAGGCAACGTTGTGTCATAATTTCAAGATAATCGGTAAAGTACTTTAGGTAATTGGAGGTTAGGGACAAATTAAATCTACAATTTTATATATCATATATATTTTGCAATAAATTCTGATCAAATTATTAATTTGATAGAAATAAATACAAACTTTCATTAATAATTATTGAAAATAATTTTATAAAATTGTTTTCTTTTTTTATTTCCATTATCTAATAATAGAAGTAACTGTAATTCAATGTTGTTTCTTACAAAAATAAAATAAAGAAATAAATAAAGAGAAACACAAGATGAGAGAAGAAGAAAATAAAAAAAAAAGGAAAGATAAATAACGAAGGGTTGAGTGCTGATCGGTAGGTCGCATTCGCGTTTATACGTTAGAGAAAAGTAGAGATCATTCAAAGTTGTTGAAGCTTCTGCGAAGCTTGTCCAAAGAAAACGGTTCTTGAAGATTTTCGGTCTTGTTAGGAGGTAGTTTCGAGTAGGTAAAACCTATTTTAACGGGAGCTAAAGTTTTGTCCTTTTGCTCATTTCAAAGTCCGCAAGGTTCCTTCTTTTCACTTCTATATCTATCTATCTATATATATATATCTATCTTTTTCTATTTCTGTCTTTTTCTTACAAGTTTCTTGCTTCCACGTTTGCTACGAGTCTCTTCTATCTTTTCTCTAACAACTCTCTCTCTTTCTCTTTTTCTCTTTTTTTTTCTCTTTTCTCTTTTCTTCCACCACCTCTTAAGTACCAAGTAATTAAAAGTTCGAAACCGACCACCATTTACGCTTGGAAAGGCCAACGTCCGTTTAGGCATTAACGCTCCCGTTTTCGTCTTGTGAACGATGCCATTGCTTGCTTGCTTGCTTGCTCTTCATTTCACCCTTTTCCACCCTTCCTCAACCTTTCCACCCTTTCCTACCTAACCCACCCACTTGTCTCTCTTTTTATCTTTTCTTGTTCTCTTTTTATAAATCACTTTTTTATTTTTTTTTCTTCTTTTTTTTTCTTCTTTTTCTTTTTCTTGTTTGAAACTTTGTATCGTCGAGACGTTTTAAAGAAGATAAGGGGACGTGAACTTGAAATCTTTCCGTTGAGTTTACGCTACATTTATTTGATCCATCGAATTTCTTTATCCTCTGTTTTCTGTGTGTACGTATGTTTTCTTTATTTGTTTCTCATTTTCTATTTTTTTTTCTTTTTTAATTGCAAACAAATCTTAGTATACAATATGATCGATGTAGTCACTATATAAACCTAAATTCGAATTAATTATAATAATTATAAAATAACAATAAAATAATAATAAATAATTATACAATAATTTGTTATTAAAATAACAATTATAAACTTAATTCCAAATCAATTAAAAACAATCTTATATTTAAATCAACGAAATGTATAATAATATTATAAAACAAACTTGAACAATACTTTTAACCTAAAACAAAATTAATTGAAAAAGTTTCTAAAGACTTTGATAAACCCTACGAATCACTAGTTGTTGCTATCTCAAATGTTTTTTTACTTGAACCACCTAGTCGTATTCAAAATTGTATTCGTTATTTGAAAAATCGATAGGGTTTGACCAATCCCTTTTCCCCATTTGAATGATTGATCCACGAACAGTAAAAAAAAATCTCGTTTTAAAGGCAAACATTATGACCCGGTTTTCGTATGAACAAACAAACAAACAGACAAAAGAAATAAAAAAAGAACATTTTTATGATAGTGTTGGTGATGATGGTTAAAATACTTTCCTCTACCCTCTCTCTTCCTCCCCATTCTCTTTCTCTTTTCATTGTATGGCAAATATGGAGGGACCAGTTGGTTTTCCCTTTCCCTTCTGACCGCACGTCGCTCTTTGTCAACGCTCGTAATTTCTGCAAAATTCGTGGAAGTGGCGTATCCGCTCTGAACGCGATAAGGGTGCGCAACGGTGAATGACTTCGAAGATATATTCGCGGTAAAGGTGATGGTGGGGGTGGGGATGGGGGTTGGGGGTAGTGTGTGAGAGAGTGGGTGTTAGTTCGAGGGGTTCACAGGGAGATGGAAATACAAAGAACGAGAGAGAGAGAGGATGGAAAGAAATGGTTGATATGAAGGATGGAAAGTGTCTATAGTGAGAAAAGAGAGAGAGATAGAGATAGGTAAAGGGAAAATTAGAAGGGGAGGGGGAAAATAACGACACGGTTGGTTGAAACGGGGCAGAAATCGCACTTGTGAAGAAGGGGTTTGTGAAGAGTGCACGGACAACCACCACTACCACAATCACCACCACCACAACCATTCACCACTGGTATTGCGAATAACGCGAGGTGTGGGTGGGAGGTGGTGGTAACGTTGGAAGAGTAAAAAACGCGTAATTCTTCGACCGTGCGATGTTACCAAGAGTGGTACGAAAGGGGTGGTAGTGGTGATGGTGCTAGGAGAGAGAAAGAGAGAGAGAGAGAAAAATAGATAAAGAGAAAGAAGTGAATGGGGGAGGGGGGGAGGAAGGGGTGGAAAGGATGAGAGGAAAGCTTAGCCAGGGTAGACCGTTAATGGATTTCTAGTTATGTGAAAAAACCATTAAAACGTTTGCTCGCTCTCGAAGA
This sequence comes from Polistes dominula, assembly GCF_001465965.1. Next base: position 5,596,728 of record NW_015148971.1, on the reverse strand, counting down.
AATTAATTCCGATTGCCGTTATCGCGGGCAGCTTGAAAAAGAGACGGATCGGGTGGGGGGTAGAGGGTAAGGGGAAGGGGAAGGGGGTGGAAGAGTAAAAGAGAGAGAAAGAGGGAGTAGGGGATGGTTGGGTACGGTTCGATGGTAGAAAGCGGAGGGCCACTATTATCGTTGACGTATTTCCTGGATCGAAAGAGAAAGAAAAAAAGATGGAGATAGAAAGAGAGTGTGTAAGAGAGAGAGAGAAAGAGAGCAAGTGCTTGCTTGGTTGCTTGCTGTGAGAAAGCTCCGAGGTTTTTCTTTTTTTCCGAGATTCGAACGGATGGAGAAGAAGGAGTGGCGGAACGACGAACGTTTCGTACACCGACGTAGTTTCGCGTGCTTGCACGAAATAACCCGTAGATGGCCTTTCGAGGGGTTGGAAAAAAAAAGAAGAAAGAGAAAAAGGAAAAAAGGGATTCCCCCTTCTTACGATATGGGCCCATCCGGCCGATCGCTTTTCTACTTCGTACGTAATCGATATTCTACTTTTCTTTTCGTTTCCTAAAGAAAAAGATATCTATTTCTTTCTTTTTTCTTTCTTTTATTTTCTATTTCTTTCTTTCTTTCTTCTTGTTCTTTTTCTACTTTACTTATCATTTGTCTTGTCCTTTTTTTTTTCCTTCCCTCATTTTATTTCCGGAAGAGCGTTTCGGTAATGGGAATTGCGAAAGGGATTGAAGGGTTAAAGGTAGAACAATGACAGAGGGTGTAAGAATTATCGGTTCAAAAGAAATTTAAAAAAAGATATAATATTGTAAATGTCTTAAAATTTAGGTATTATATTGTAGAAAAGGTGTGTGAAGATTTTTATTGTAAGTATTTACATAAAATTGATTATTATTTATTTATACAGTTTACAAACGTTTCACAAAAAATTTAATTCTAGGTGGGTTAAGTGTTAAATAATATATTTTTAAATATTCGAGATGAAAAACAATCACTTTTTTTTAAGAAAAAATTATTTTTCAATGTTAATTTTATTTTATTTAAAAAAATTGTATACTTTTTTTTATTTTCTAGGAAAGTGTTTTTTATTATCACAAATTATTTTTAATCTATTATTTTATTGTATTTAAAAAAATGGTAAATTTTTTTTTTCTACGAAAGTATTTTGTTTTTGATTTTTATTAACGAATTATTTTTATTTTTAATTCTTTTATTTGATTTATTATTTTATTTTATTTAAAAACGTATATTTTTTTTACTTTCTAGGAAAGTGTTTTTTATTTGATCTTTTATGAAGAAATCTTTTATCTTAGTTTCGATAATTTGTTCTTCACTATTTTATTAAATAAATAAAATACTAGAGTAAACAGATTGATAAATGGTATCTATCAAATTAGATCAATCAATTACGAATTTAAGAAAKTACTTACTTACTTTCTTTTACTTTTTTTCTCTTACTTTCTTTCTTTTTTTCTTTCATTCTTTCTAGACACGATTCTATTTCATTTATTAATTTCCTCGAATGATTTAATATTTAACTTTCGGCTCAATCTTTTCCGTGATTCATCAAGATTTATTTATTTCTTTCTCTTTTTCTCATTCTTGTTTTTTTTTTGTTCTTTTTTCGATTTTAATTGGATTTAATACTTTTAGTAAATTATGATAATTTTTTTCTTCCTTTCTTTCATTTATTTCATTTCATTTCATTTTTATTGTTTTCTATTATTTTTATTTCCACTTTTACGCTCATTCGTTAATATCCATCCCACACATTACATTCCTTTCTCATATTTTCATTTTTATTTTCTGTTAAAATAAAAGTTACTTTAGAAATGTTTCCACATGATTTTTCATTTATGTCGTTACGAGATATATGTTTCTTCTTTTAAAATACACTTTCCGTTTGTTTGTATTATCTAATTAATTAGTTATCTTGTACAACGTATAAATTCCTATCCTGTATACAGGGTGATTCAACAGTTCTTTCCACTTAAATAGCACCGAAAGTATAATTGCAACAGAAAAGTGGATAAAAAAAAGTTGTATGAAAAATTCAAGACTACAATTTGAAATTAATATTTTTTTGCTAGATTGAGTTATTTTTGAGATTTATTGGTCAACTTTGTTTTTTTAAATGCAATGTTATATTTTAATACTTATTTTCGGATATTGTAAACCACCCTGTATATTTCTAATTATTTGTATTAGATAATATCATAAATTATTGACAATTTTACTAAATTATTATGTCCATATAATTATTTTCTTTTTAAATAAAAAAAGGAATTAATTTGACTGTTAACAAATTGATAGTCTGTTATTCGGTGTTGATATTTTGCAAAATATGGAATACCATTATAATGGTTTGAAATGCGTGTCGTGAACGAGCGTACACGTTAGGAATGATAACGAGACGAAAACGAGTTATCTTCCTGTCACACTGTTAGTATTCTATATATAAAGTATAATTTATAATCATTTATTGGGGATGCGTGTTATAGGAAAAATAAAACAAAAATAAAAAAATTAAAAAAGAAATAGAATGAAGAGAAATAAAGAAAGAAAGAGAGAAAAATGAAGAGTGGAAGTTGGTTGGTTCAGAATATCCTCGTCTAGTGGATTCCTCACGTTTTGCTGGTGTGTCGGTTTGGGAATTTAACTTATATATATATATCTCATGTTGTAGAACCAATGTCGATCGCTTTTCACCAGACATCGATAGAAAGAAAATTCTCTGGCTGTGTTACTATATCCAGCATATCGAGTAGAACAAATTGCAAACCTTGTGGATGAAAAAAAAAAAAGCAAAAAAATCTTATTTATAAGTTACGCACGAAGGGCGTATTTTGATTGATCGTGATTTTGTTTTTTTTTGTAAAATAAAAAAAAAGAATAAAGTAACTATCGTCAAATGAAACCATCGAAAACGTGAGATATGAACAATCGAAGGAATAAACCATCGTATCATATAAATAATAGGATTTCTTTTTATTTCTTTTTTTACTTTTTTATCATAAATTATTTTTAGGTAATTATTATTGGAATTTAATTTTAATATAATAATATTAATTATAATACAAATTTTTATTTTGTTATAATATTATAATATATAAAATTATAATAATATATAAAATATAAAATAAATATAAAATAATTATAATAATATATAAAATATTATTATTCATTATAATTATTTAATAATATAAATGTTGTTATATTTATATTATAATATGTAAAATTCGAGGCTTATTTAGCTCATCTGGTCTCATCTATACCAGCACAGTGTACACTCATATACAAACACACGTGTAATTCTAAAATTATAGAATTTTCTTTAACTCTAATCGTAAAAGTAGGATTTTTAGAACATATAAGCTTCATTCACGAAATCATTCTGTCACAGGACGATCCGTCATGTAGTTGACCATTTAAAAAAAGAAAAAAAAGGAAGCACGAATCCTGGTTGCTTCCAACTCGTTCTCTTTACGTTTTTTTTTCTCATACAAGGACGAACATACTAGTTCCATTCTGTTCTTTCGTAGTACGGTTCCACGCAGTCAACGAATTCCACGTCGAACACCATTCCGACGTTTGTCCGACACCCTGACTGGCTGCCAATAAAAATGGCTTGGTGACGATCCACAAGCCGGTAAACAAACGGGCTATCAGAGAACTACCTTTTGTTTTTTTTCACGCTACTCCTATACTTCACCTGTACCTTTATATTCTTTAGATTTTTCTCCATTTTTTTTTCTTCTTTTTATTTTTTTCTATCTATGTGTGTCAGGGATTGTACGAAATATTTCTTTAATTAATCACATAACTAAAATTTGAAATTAATTATTTAATACAATGGCAATAGTATTATTTATTGCTCGAAAATCGTTGATTATTATTATTATTGTTATTATTGTTATTATTATTGTTGTTTTATTTTCTGTTTTCTTTTTTAATTTTATTTTTGATCGGTTTTATTATACTTATTATTACATGAAATGGAAAGAAAACAAAGTAGTATAATTAAAAAAAAAAAAAATTGATTGAATGATATAATATGGGAACATTCTTGAAATTGGATCGATTGATATAATATGTACATACACGCACGTATAAATAGTTTGTGTTATTTAACAGAAATATGAATATGTATTAGACAGATGTTTGTTGATGCGTTAACAAGGATCCTCAACGATTTAACGGGAATTCATCGTTTTGATGTTCGGATTCGTGCAGTGCAAACGGATCGCTTTTCCTAGTTACTCAACAAGAGTTTTAATTAAAAAAAAAAAAAAAAAGAAAGAAAAAGAAAAAACAAAATAAAAATCGATCAGAAATTTAAAAAATAAGAAAAGAATAGAAAGTTTAAATAAATCGGGGAAAGTTAATTTTCGATTTACAATTATTTCTTTAAAGATTCGTTTTTTTTTCTTTTAAATTCGAGAAGCAACGTTTACAAGACGATCGAAAAAGAAAAGAAAAATTTTCTTTTTTTCCTTACGAAGTATCTCGAATTAGTGAGAAGAATTCGTGATTTTATTCTAGAATGTGTCGATTCTATCAAAAAAAGAAAAGGCAAATTTCGCGATAGGAATTTCAAATTAGTCTCTAAGAAAACATTTTTCGCTTTTATCGTGGTCATGAACAAGTCAGGGTTGCGAAAGACTAGATTTCAATCTAAAACGTTTGATCACGAAGTTATTGATAAGAAAATAAAAAGAAGAAAGACGGACGAACAGGTATATATATATATATATATATATATATATATATATATATATATATATATATATATATATGTACCAGATGTCTAAAAATAGTCAATGATTTTTTATCAAAAATATATTTTTTTTCTTATTTTCAAACAACGAATTATCTGAATGGGTTTGCGTCCAATTTAAATAATTATCAACGATTTTCGAGCAATATAATGAATAAATCAGCAATTCTCGTTATCGTTGAAAAGAATAAAAAAAAAGGGGAATCTCTTGAAAATTCCATGAAATGAAAATAATTCTAATGGTAAAATAGGACAGAAAGTAAGAGAGAGAAAGAGAATGAGAAATAATGGCAACTAGAGATGTAACTAAAACGTATAAGAATGAAAGGAATAAAAGTGATCGAGAGAGTTTTAGCGGGTCATCTCGATTTTCGTATAAGTTTTAAAGGCGTTAAATCTTTTATAGTGATAGATGGGGGAAGGTCGGGAGAGAGGGGAGGTAGTGGGGGGTTAACCAAAATAGGATTTTCTCCGTAGGTCGTAGTTTCGCGATCCGGACGATCGAAAATCGAAGAAAAGTCGGATCGTGCATTAAGCCGTGTGGTATGCGGTTGAGAGAGAAAGAGAGTGTGAGAGAGAGAAAGAGAACCGGATCGAGAGAATACCGATCGTTTGATTCCCTAGTGAAGAGATAGATAGATAGATAGATAGATAGACAGATATAGAGAGTGTGAGAGTGTGAGAGTGGGAGAATCGATAAAGTCAAACTCGATGGAGTCTCGATAACTCGCTTATCGTAGCCCGGGATTATTCGCTTTCATCGAACGAGGACTGAGAGGGGGAGGGAGAGGGCGTTATCGCTATTCGACCGACAAATCGCCACAGGCTCGAAACTGCCGACCATATGTACGTATTCGCATAGAAATTACCCTATGATGATCCGTTGAATTACGGTATCGTTTTCAAAATAACGAGAGGTATTGGATAAGACTGCCTGGGTTTTTTTTTCGGAAACTGTGAGAAATGGGAGGGGAAGATTTTTAAAGGTAGCAAATGTATATCTATATATATATAAATGTAGATTTTTCGTTTGTTCCTAATCGGTAATCTTCTAAAAGTACTTTACCAATTGTCTTAAAATTTGGACACAACGTAGTATTTGTATACAGCTAGGTTTTTATTATATTAATTTGTTTATAAAATAATTAATTAAATTAGAAATTAAAGAAAAAGATACAGATATATCCAATGCTATCTGTTAGCCATAGATTTCGGTGTGTGCGCGAAACATTTGAAGTATAGGTTATGTTAAAATGATTTATTCTTTTTTATTTTTTTTATATTTATTATTTTTATTTAGTTTTTATTTCATTTAATTTAATTTATTTATTTATATATGATACGCATCTAATCGTAATCCTTGTTATCAATGATTTTATATTTTTAAAATAAGAAAAGTATGAGTTTTGTTATTTACTTTTTTTATTTATTTATTTATCTATATACATATTTAATCATTCTCCTTGTTATGTAGGATTTTATATTTTTAAAGTATAGCTTATGTTACAATTATCTATCCTTTCTTCTTGAACTATTTATCTATTTATTTACATATCTAATTTTTATCTATGTTACTCATGATTTTATATTTTTGAAATAAGAAAAGTATGGGCCCTATTAAAATGATTCATCCTGTCTTCCTTGATCAATCTATTTATCTATCTATCTATATATATTAATATGTAATCGTTATCCTTATTATTACTCACGATTAATATCTTTTTCTCCTAACTTAAAACCGCGAAATTTATATTATAACTTCCAATTATGCAGTAATATCGAACGGATATTCGCGAATAAATGTCCTTTATTTCGTGCACGGAATATTCATGAACGACGGAAATCCAAGACACACAATTAAAAGTGCACCGGCTGAAGCAAGGGGAGGAAAGGGGTTTGTGGGTGGAGGTGAGGGTAAAGGGGGACGTTCGTTATCGCGTTAACGGTCGTCTCGATTACCACCGTTCGTTCGTTCGTTCGAATTCTCGTAAACAAGTTCTTCTTTGGCGTGTAATGATCGAGAATATGATAGATGAATTAATATCTGTTATCTAATAATCATTGATAAATATTAGATTTGATTTAATTTTTTATTTAAAACAATTTTGTTTTATTTTATTTTTCTTATATATTTGTATAATTTTTTTGTCTGGAAAAAATCATTTCAGAATTTCATCGAGACGTTTGGAATCGTTTAAGAAGATAATTCAACGATATGAAATGAAATTATTAAACTATGAGTGTACGTAAAACTTGAGTGAATGTAAAACGCTGAACAATTGATTTTCATATAAAAGAAAAAAAAACAAAAGAAGAAAGAATGAATCTACGAGAAGTTGAAATCAATCAAATGACATTACCTATCGTGAAAGATAGTCAAGAAGTTATCTCATTAACGAGGTGATCTCCTATTAAAAAGGAAAAACCAAAAACAAAAATGATTTCATTATACGGATAAAGTAAAATAGAGTCAATTGTGTTTTTCATCATTGAAGAGAAGAAGAAGAAGAAGGCAGAATGTGTTGTCCGGGTGGTCCTGGTGGTACGAGATTGACGAGATGCGGTGTGGTTTGTGGGATTGCAGCATTGGCAGCATTGAGTACTGCATTGTTGGGTCCAGCATGGCTTCACACGGAAGAAAAATTATACATACCGTATTTACCTAGTAGTTCAACAAACCTTGTCAGCGTACGATTCAAGCTCGGCCTCTTCAGGGTTTGCCCGAAAATCGTAAAACCCTCTAACATCAGCTTTCGTGAGTACTACTCTCTCATGTCTCATAACTTCTTGTTCCTTTAACGGTAAAGTCGTTTCGTTTTAACGGCTGTTACGATGAAAAATTTCACGAGTTTCTTCTTATTCTTTTCTTTTCTGTTCTTTTTATTCTTTTATTTTCTACTTTCGTCGTTTGATAAGAACATACGAATATATTCTACGAATGAAACTTTTCTCAGGTTTAATCAGACCTACAACAACAAAAAAACTCATCGTTTATGATATCAAATGTTATAATTTATTCACGTTAATAATTTATTTACGAATGTAGGTAACTCTTTTATAACACGAAATCCTATAATACGGTTTCTGTGTAACACGATTCATACATTGCGAAAACTTTTGTGCAATACTTTCTACTTTTACATTATTGGATAACACATGATTTTGTTTTTTCAATATTTAACCCATTATTTGCCATAATACGAAAATGCAAGAAAAACAAAATTACATTACCTGTATAATGATATTCATACTAACCAAATGGAAGTAGTTTTGCAATGATTGTCTTTTTTTGTTTCTAATTAAATAAAAACATTATTTTATATCATACATTACATTATCATACATTAATTTATTTATAAAATAATTAATTAATTTAAAAAAAAATGATATAATTAAATTCTAAATATAATCTGAGTGAGTGTGTGAAACATTTGAACCTAAATTTTATCTGTATAACAACGTCACAGTAATGCGTGGCGGTGCATAGCTAGTAATAATAATAATAATACATAATAAAAACTAATAAAATATTAATGTGAACCTATGGGGTTTCATATAACACGGTTTATACTAAATCATGAGCTTTTTTTAGGAAATTTATTTAACGTGTTATAGAAGAGTTATCTGTAGTATCATCGATGTAAGATTATTCTACTTAGTTTAAGAGAAAAAGATTACCTTCGATCGTGTAAGGATTTACCTTACCCAGAAAAAGATACCACCCTTTCTCTCTCTCTCTCTCTCTCTCTATCTTTTTTTTTTTCAAGTTCGGTGTTTATCTTCCGCTTACTAGTAAAACGGGAAAACTTTAACGTTTGAAAACGGTTACTATCGCTATCACGCTCTCGGTAAATCCGGTTTTTGAGGTTTACTATAAAATCTTGTAACACGTTGACGTGAGTTTCACTCCCCTTTCCCCCTTTTCCATCCCCCACCACTCTTTTCTCAAACCTTCTAAAGAACTTTTACCTTTTCCGAACATTTCCATCTGTATAAGTTTCATTTAGTCGTAAGTAGATGGGGAAATCCAAGTAGTTGGTAGTTCAAAATTGTTACCTTAAAAAGATTTCCTTCTTTTACTATCTCTAACAGAAGAAGGGTGGGAAAAGGGGGTGGTCCCATTTCTAGGAGTATTCCTAACGTCGAAGTGAATGAGAAAAAAAAGAAAAAAAAGGGAGAGAAAAAGAAAGGCATTTTCTACGAGACATTTGAAATTTTTCTGTCAGCTTCTTCTTCTTTTTCTTCTTTCGTTCTTATTTTTTTTTTTTTTTTTTT